>JAQGBD010001918.1:0-12464 GCA_034698165.1 Punctoribates punctum | reverse complement strand
TTGAAAACAACGAAATAATTGCCTTTTAATGAGATTTCAAAACAATAATAAGTGGACTAAAGTTTTGCTTATTTTCTCTTTATTTGAATTAAACCTAAAATAAAAACACATTATTTAAAAGAAGACTATTTATAAATAAAATCATTTCAATCGACTTATTTTATAACAAAAATAATTTAATTAATAAATATCGCAAACAAATTGAAGTCTCAGTTGATTTGAAAAATTGAGTCCATAATATACACTTGCACACTTTCTCACTTTCACACTTGGACATTTTCACTTTAGACTTTTGCCATCTCTAATTTGAATGACAGTTGAGACAAAAGTTTAGCTCTAAGTTAATCGCAATTACTTTTTGTATTTGTTTTGGTTAAACATTAATTAAAAGAGTTATAAATATTTAAAAATGGATTAAAATCTGATGTTTTTTGTTATGAGGTTTGACTGTAATGTGTCTAACATTGAGTCATAAGACCAGACGATTGTGTCATTCGTTTGAAACGTGTTTTCACTCATTTGTTGTTTTCTTTGGACTCAAAAATTAGTAAAATTTATTAAAATTAATAGAAATCTATTGTTTTAAATGATTTTTATTGAATCGAATTAATTGTTTGTTTAGTCATAAAAAGCAAATAATGTTTTGTTTGAAGTCATCTCTGATTTTAGTCATAATTGCTTTGAAAGCAAACAATATTTTCTGTGATATTAACGAATCTGTGGATCAAAACAAAAGCCATGCCTTCAATACAAGTAATCCGATGATCGGTTCCGGCCATAAGTCAAATGTAACCGACTTTTTGAGCGCTTCAAAGATTGGTGACATTCGCATCACAAATGGATTCCTTCTAAGAACTCTTTTTGTGGTATTATATCCAAAAAGATTTCATAAATGACTTAAATTTTAAACTTTTGAGGTAATGGTTATTGTGATGTCTCTGTTCATCATTTGTATGATTCGAGTCTTTTCGAGCCGAAGATGGAAGTCCTCTAAAGCGTCGAAAGAGTGGACTCATCCGAAGTACGACTCACTTCCAACGGCTGCCATCAATGACAGCATTAAGAAGAATGCATTCGTTCTCAACGATTCCGAAGACGAAGAGTTCACTATCTTTGACGCAAACCAACGACTTATTGTCAAATAAGAAGTCATTCGGATCTCAATTCCAGTCATTAAGAGCTGAAAATCGATACAATTTTTAATGTAATTAATATTTGATATAATTTGTGATAATATTTATTCGCTTCGAAACCACATATTCTGAGCTCAAGACAGTTGTCCCCAAATGCTGTCCAAATACTGTCGTTCGCCAAACAAAACAATTGAACTTAAAATTTAATACATTTTTATTGATTATTAATAAAATTTATATAATTCAACAGATTTTCTATTATTTGTTTGTTTTTTAAATTGCAATCACTTTTTGATTTCCTCTAATCATAAGAAAAGGCGGCATATCTTCTGTAAGCACTTCCAACCAACACATGTAGAGTGCGATCGAGTAGTGCTGAGTCGGAACAGGGAGTGTCCTAAATATGATTTGAATAATTTGAATCCAAAATTTTAATATAAAGATATTTACATAACAACGAGAGTCGTATTAATTGTGTTTTGAATCAAAAGTTGTCTTAACTTCAAATGTCTGTTAGTCTGGAAAGAGATTCAAATTATTCTTCGATTTGAGTTTTAGTTTAACCGACAATTTCTCTGTATTTAAGTATTTCTTCTTTGGTCACCGATAACTGTTCCGAAGCCCGCACTTCCTTTTTCACCACGAATTTTGAAATTAAAGCATCGAAATGGCTTTGACTTTGATATTGAATATTCAGTAAACGATTGATATTTGAACGGAATATATATGGAATACCTCTTTTCGTTGACTTCTAAGTCTGATTCTGCGAATACTAATATCTCAGAGGAGGGTATTCGCAGTTTTGTCATCAATTGGGTTAAACTAAAATCAAAAACTAATTACCAAAAAAATACAGAAAATGTTTTCAATTGTTTTCAAACTTTTCTTTGGTGTCTGTGATTTCTTCTGAATTTTTCACCATGGTCAGAATTCTGAGACTACACTCTCTCCAAATCTCATTGAGACTAAGAATGTAAGGGATAAGTATAGTGAGTCCCCCGTCGTCTGCTAACCACCAAATATCAATCGTTCCCTTCTTTTGTTTTTCATTGAATTGATTCATAGCTTCGATGGCGTCGTTCGGTATTAGACCTAAACATCAATTCTTACGTTTAGTTATTTTATAACAATGTGTATAACATTTGCATTACCTTTGATTGACTCGAACTGTGCTTTAATAGACTTGGCCTGAGTCTGAACTTCAGTGTCTTTTCCTTTTTCTATGTCGGGTTCAAGAATAGTAGGCAAACCATTTGTCTTCTTTTCATCATTTTCTGCAATCATTTCGATATTATCTGAAGTTTTAATTAAGTCTTTTTCATTCGTGAAACAGAATGAGAATTGAGTTAAATCAAGAATATAAGTATCCGTCAAATTCTGAACTCAAGAATAAGACGATTGTTAACTAAACTTTAAACGGTCTAGATAGTCTACGAATCTATTAATCCTAAAAATATCGCTTCTAATGGTCTGAAATCACATTGAATTCGCGATATTACATATTAAACATAAAATTCATTATTTCTCTCAAATTTATGTTTAAAGAGAAAAATAATTTGAATTATTCAGAATTATCGATTAAAAGGTGAAAATTCAATTATAAAGTCTTAGGATTTGATACCGGATTTTTCGAAGAAGTCGGCGTAATCGAGACCCTCTTGTATTCTTAATACCATAATAG
The DNA here is from genome assembly GCA_034698165.1 of Punctoribates punctum. Taxonomy (NCBI): domain Eukaryota; kingdom Metazoa; phylum Arthropoda; class Arachnida; order Sarcoptiformes; family Punctoribatidae; genus Punctoribates; species Punctoribates punctum. The sequence goes on along the minus strand of JAQGBD010001918.1, from coordinate 9,650 downwards.
ATAATTGCATTTCAAAAGCACTCCTAAAGTGTCAAAATTTAGTAGGATTTGTGAGATGGGCTAGATTGTTCCTTACAACAAAACGCCATAATAATCGAGTGTATCCTGGGTTAAGCAGTCCCTCCAACTACTTTTATAGCCTTTGATAACGAATTAATATAAGTGGAAGTTGTAATTAAAGTGAATAAAACTGACCCATCATCACAATATTAGCTCTCAGTTTGCGACCTAACCCTGAAATCTTAAAAACAAAAAATTATTGTTAATTTCCAGAGATGTGCAGCAGATTAGCCGAAAGACCTTAATTTTAGCGAATCTAAAATTTTTAAACATATAATAATCTATTCTCTGATTTAAGATAAGACAATCACTGGTGAGAGTGAGACAATCGGTTCGCATCTCTGTTTTCCATACTGACAAATATTATACCTGGATTATGGATTTGGTGCCACTCTTCAAAGATTCTGACTCTAAAAGTAAGTAAAAGCCTTTGATATGACGTCTGGCCATCCATTTGTATTGACTGTCCATCACTTTCTCTCTGATGTCATAATTGATTACATTATTAACGATATGACCGATAAGTAGTAAACTCTTATTTTTGGTGATATTGTTAGCGAACTCGACGAGAGGTATTCGGGCGCTCGGATTCCCTGTCAATAGCAATATGGAGGGCCGAAAGTTCTTCACGTGATCGCTATAATGATTGAGTTTGAGAGCTGAGGATAGGGCAGAGTTGTACACTTGGCTTCTCTTAGATGAGCCCCAATTCACGTCTTTTATAATTAACAGAATATATATATAAGATTCTAACAAAATTGATTGAACAATGTACAAACCTGGCCCTTTCTTTGCCATATAAAGATAGATGACACCCATTATTAGGACAGTGACCAGTGCTGTGATGTAGTCCAACATAAACATTATGATAATACATAAGATGGACGCTAAGAGACTAATCCATTGATTATAATATTTGAAAGTAGGTCTAAAACTGGGAGAATCCACATATGAAGAGTGAAAGCAGGCCATATTGACCAAGAAGAAGGACGCCATAAAGAAATTCGATATTATCGGAGCAATTGAATTGAGTTCTCCTAATCGTTATAATTATAAATTTCGAGTTAATATTCTGTGACTTATTAAGAGACTCACCGATTGATATAAAAGCCAACGCAATGATGAAAGTAATGATATACCCTCTGCGCGGATCATTTACTTTTCCGTATCCTTTGGCAAAGAATTTCAAATAAGGGAAAAGATTGTCTTCACACAAAGCCTGGAATATTCTCGGAGCGCACACATAAGAGCCCAGAGCGCTGGATACGGTGGCAGCGAATATTCCCACATATATTAGAGGTCCGTATCCCGCACTCAATGTCATTGTCTTTGAAAATAATATTGAATTAGAGAATACTATACCCAAATAGGATAAAAAGAAGAACCTGGTAATCTGGTATAAGTCCGTAGAGACAACTGCTCTCATTTAGACACAACATATCCTCGAAATGATTGTTTGCATGGGTAATATTTCCAGAGGCGTACGGATAGACAGTGAACCCCAAACACAAAATTAGTATTAAATAGACTGAAGAAGTGGTGAGAATCGCCAAAAAAGTTCCTTTGATTATAAAGAGATCATTAAAATTGTTAAAATTTTCATAAAATGGGAACCTTTAGGTATGGCCGCATTCGGGTCTCTTAAGTCACCGCTCATACTGGCGCCGGCGAATATCCCAATTACTGAAGGAAAAAATACACCGAAAACTTCGAAAAAGCCGACCCCATCCCATTTGGGGGTCAAGTTTTCTTTTGCCACCAAAACTTTATACAAAATTTATATAATTTACAGATGAGACAAATGAGTGTTAATTACCGCTCCAACCAACAAATCCCTGAGAAATCTGTGTATCTGAAGGAGGAATGAAAGTACCCACCAAATAGTTTACTAAAGACGCCAACAGAAGAAACAAAAGTACCATCATTGCCTAGGTATTTTTATTTTATATGAGTCACCAGAAGACAGAAATTCAAAAGTGTACCTTAGCCTCCCAGTCCATTCCTATGAGAGGAATGATGGCCACAATCACCAACAAAAGCGCTCCAATAAGTCGGGTGTCATTCAATGCGCTGTTTGTTATTTGGTAATCATATAACTGAATGATATATTGAAAATTTATAGCATGCTCAAAAATTGTCGCTTATTTCTAACCATTAGGATCTCAACGGCTGTTTCCGCAGCGCCCACCAAATTAGCCGAAACTAATACGGCGTTTGCGAACGAAAATATTATGCCTTAACACAAATGTCAAGAAAGTGATTTTTTTTTGTGAAATATATAAAAACATGATTTATACCGATCATAGATCCGGCCTCTGCTCCCAAACTCCTACTTATCATATAATAAATTCCACCTAAACATCAAATTCGATGAAAATTTCATAATAATCAAGAGTTAGTGTGATTGAACCTGTTCCTACTTCTCCATTCGTGCAAATGGCAGACATTGAAATAGCAGTGAACGAAGTGACCAGAGTTGACACCAACACAATCACAATACTGACCGCTTTCGGGGCAAAAGTTATTTTTGATTAGTTATCCCATTTAATGAACGAGTTTTCAATAACTTCAGTGTTTTTCCGCAATATAAGTCTCACGAATAAAAGGCTCACAAAAATGATTTCACTAAACCATTTTACTGCATCTTTGCACAAAAATTCTGGATTTTCAAGCTAAATTTTAAAATGATCAAATGGAAAAGATAAAACTGATCAAATAATGGCTATTAATTCAGTATATGACTTCAATTTTAACCAAGAATATAGGTTTTTCAAGCATTTATATATTATACATTTAAGCATTTTTAAAAATAACTCCATGTTATCGATGAGCTTGATGCACCCTGATCTTAACTCTAACCTTGAGCTAATATTTTAGGCTTTTTATCAAAGGCGTAGCAAGTTTATTTAGAAAATTATTGGGTTGACCCCCAAATCTGCTTTATTATAGATATTGAATAAACTCTTTTCTAAACGGTTTCATTCTATAGGGAATCCTTAAAAAACAGAGATGTAATCTTGATAAATCAAAAATATGCGAAATATTTTGATAATATCTTCTATAAACGGTTTAATTAATTTGTTCTCAAATTTTCGGAATTCAATAATTTGATGCCAAGAGTAATAAAAACATTTTGCAATCATTCCTTTCATTCACAAGAGTTTTATTGTTTGAGAGACTCATTAATAATAAGAGAATTAAAGTTTTTGAGTAACATTTTATGACAATATATAACAACAATTAATAAAAATGAATGACTCACCGATACCGGCGTGTCCTTTGAGGGTATGCCAAACAAATTGTAATTTAATATCAGTTGTTCAATCAATTGTCACTATATTATACTAGAAATTTCACCAAGATTCCTTATAGTCTAAATGAACTCTCATAAGAGTTGAAAGGTGTTATCATCGGAAAATTATAAATCAATAATAGGCAGGGACGTCAAAATGTGAAACCGAACTTATGACAATGTTTATTAGTCTTGATTCATTAATGCTTTTTCAATTAATGATTCAAGAACAAACTAGCATAACTATATAGCAAATGAAGCCGGGTTTCAATTTTTGACGACACTGATAATAGGACATTATGTCTTATATTGAATGTGAACTACATTAATCTTGTACAATTTGTAATACTGAGGGACCTTTCATATTATTTGTAGACTTGATTGAGAAAGCGATCTAATGATCACTTAATTACAAAATTACATTATTGTAGTATTTTTTATATCCCAAATATAAGCCATAACACAATTAATTTCTACAAACCAATAATCGGTTCTCACATATAAAGCACGGTATCTCTGAGAACCGATTATTGGATTGTAAAGGTCAATTATTCCATTATAAATGAAATTGACGTCAATAAGTTTTCAACTCTTCTTTTATGGGGCGCATTAATTTGCATATGATTAATATGAATAGTTAAATTGCCCTCGACTTGTTGAACCCTGACTGAAAGTATCTGATCAAATGTCCCTCTCATAGGACCGCTTAATATTAGTGAATAATAGGATGAACAACTGATAGCAAAAGAATACCTGTCATCCAACCCATTCTGAAAATTATTATGTTTAATAAAAGAAGGGTAGATCTTGTTAATATGAAATACCTGAGGAACAACATAACTCCCCATATATTGAGGACAGTTCTCACCTAGTTTCAATTGAAGATTGTATTTAAGAATTCATTCAGAAATTCTTATAAAAATTTTAATGTTTTTCTTATTCAAAAAGCTTTCAAAAAATAGGGCAAAAATGTGTTTACTCACATAGACTCCATTAATCCAACCGAATTTGAATTTTTCTGATTTATTGTCCGAATTGTCAACATTTGAATCCTTATAACCAAAAATTGTGGGCAACTTTTCCTCGATATAAAACGGCCACAAACTTGTTGTTGATTCCGAAGCGAAAATTGAATCTTTTCGGCCCGATTTTCGCCGATAAGCCGGAAATATACTCGAAAGCCTTCGGGTGAAAGAATTACCAGAAGTTGATGGAGTAATTGTATTGGTGGCCAATGAAGGAGCCATTGTATGGGTGGGCGATGAAGGAGGCATTGTATGGGTGGGCGATGAAGGAGGCATTGTATGGGGCATTGAAAGCCCCACTTCATCCTTATTCTCATTTAAGTCAAACATTCTTTTGGATGTATTTTAATAAAATGACTTCAATTAGTAAAATGTTTTTCTTATTTTATGATTAATATTAAATCACAAGAAAATGCAATAAACTTTTGCTCATTTTATTATAGAAATTATTATTAATTTTTATCAGACAAATGATGAGCAAGGAAGCCAAAGTATTACCATAGGCCTTGATATTGGGATTAGCATGCTCACTTCGTTATAAAACGGGGCATAATTTTCTACTAAATTCAATATCCGTTTTGACACTTAATTAATTGAAAGCCATAAATATATGAATTATTAAACAACAAAATTTGAATTCAAAAAATTAGTATTTATTCAGAGTTTTGTCAAATGATTAAAAATTTGTTATTTCTTTAGTGGAGAATAAGACAGATATTGAATGGATTCAGGGAATGGATTGAAACCACGGGTCCGAAACGATTTGAAAGTGATTGAGACGGCGACTGGCCTTCGGCTTCAATATTGCTTCCAATAATTCAATGCACTCCTGTGAAGTGGTTTTATTAATACTGTCCGGCAGTTCCATTTTCGTGTAGAAAAGGGATAAACACTTCTCTAGATATTTGACCTTTTCTTTTGCCGCTAAATTTGAGTTAAAGGTGTGAGTGTCAGGGGGTAAGCCATACGGTGCGGTCTTTACTAGCATGTAATAGAGACAGACTCCCAGAGCCCAGATATCGCCCGGAAATGCATCGAATAAATTGATTTTCCGTTCGGAAGGTCTGTAAGTCTTTCGCAAATGTTTGGCATAGAATTTGAGAATTTGTGGCGACATATAAGTAATGGTTTTGGCGCCTCTCAGACTCATTACCACTCTATCGCTCTTCAGTTTGATTCTGTTCATCGAATAGTCGCTAACTTTAACCAATTCTTTACCGTCTTCTGTAGTAAAGAGCAAAACATTGTCTAATTTGATGTTTCTGTGGGCTATTCGATGGCTGTGGAGAAAATTGATGGCCCGACCCATAGCCACGAAATAATACTTTGATTGGGTTTCAGTGAATGGAGTTTTGGACCGATTAAAAGCCTCCTGAAGACTGCCATTGGGTGACCGCTCCATACAAATGTAGGTAAACTTTGAATTGTAGGTGAATTGAGAGAAATATGGGACCAAATGCGGCGGTATTTCGCCCTCAAGTGATCGCCACTCGTCGTACATATCGCGCAAAAGTCTCGAATTTTCACTGAGTTCTTGGATTTTGAGTGTTTTGCAGGCCATCTGATACTTATCTGTCCGTCGGATCACCGCATAGATGTCTGAGTAGGTGCCGGAACCCAATGGCGTTTCCGTTTCTAATTCGAATCCTCGGTCCAAAAGCCTTATTCTGTGCGCCTCAATGTCGTCTTCGTTTGCGTTCGGCGGAGACTCGAATCTAATCTTATCCTTAGTTTTAGTGATTATATGCTTTTTCGTGGCCGTGGTTTCAAATTTTTCGAAAGCAGTGACAGTCGACGTCACTAAGTATTTGCCCGAATCGGAGGAACTGTCTTGACTAACATTACTTTGGATCTTCTTCTTATCTCTGTTCTTGTTTTCTGATCTTCTCTTAGACTCAGAACCGATACAACAGCAGCACAAATATCTCAAGAATTTACACATTTGTCTGAAATCAATACCAAAGTATTTGAATCACTTTAAAGATATCGTTTTTAATCACAATTTTAATCAGAAAATATTTGAAAAGTGATTGTCTTATATCTCACGGCTCTTATATTATATAATATAGGTATAGCTCTTTCCAAAAGAGAGTAACTGAAGGAATGGATTAAACAATGCATTTGAGTCGCGTATTACGAGTTTAACTGACTTTTGATAATTAAAGTGAAGTGCGTTTTCATTGGGAACTTCTGTCCGTCGCTTCACTTTCATTATGAAAAGTCAGTTAAACTGTAAGAAAAAGAGTGAAATGCATTGTTTAACCCAATCCTTGAGTTACTCTCTTTTGGAAAGGGCTATAATTTATATTCGAAATTTACGAGACTTTTGACAATAAGCGACACATTTGTCAAAAATGTTGTTTTTGAATAGAAATCATTTTCTTATATTTATTAGAAACTAAAGAAGTTTTTTTAAAGTGAAGAAAATAAGCGAAAACTAAAATTCGTTTCGCGTCAGAAATGAGTCCGAAAACGACTCTTTGAGTCTTATTTTAGTGAAATGCAAATCTGACGGCCCGTTGTTTCGGATTCCATGGACTCGATGTCACTAATTTGGTGACAATTAGTTCAAAGAGTAGTTTAAATTCAAAATATTCGACAAAATTTTATTAAAAAACAATAAATAATGAAAAATAGATTTTTATTAATATTAAGAAAATGAATAATAAATTATTAGATTAAAAGAAATGAGCGATCATTTCATTTCCAATTTTATTTAGAATATAATTATTTAATTGAAGAATAAATAGATTTTCGTTCAATTGGTTATAATTCAGTACTCATTTCGTGTGACTGAAGAGGAAAATTGGTGGCTCTCCCAAAAGGATTGCACTTATTTTTGTTATTCCCTTCCGGACCGTAATTCTGTTTATTTAACTGCAAATTTAATTTTAATTTTGATTAATAAGTATTTAATTTTGATTATAATTCTCACATCAGTCGAATAGTAAGTCGGATGTGTTTGAAATGTTACTCTCGGGGCTGTGCTCTGAGTTGAGTGAGAGAAGTCATCCCCGACTCTAATCAAATATTAATAATTAATTTGTGAGAAACAATCATCAGATTTGTATAATACCTGTCATTCTTGTAATCGTTTGGATAGGAATCGAAGTAAAATTGGTTTTTCTTATTTCGATTGAATTCGTTGTAATAGTTATCGAAATGAGAATAAGCGGAGAACTCTGAAGTACTTCTGTTCAGAGCTGTCGGACGATAGATATCATACGATTCGAACTCATTTTCAGCATTTCTTTGGTTTTGGTTCTGATCCATATAATTGTCATTCGATTGTCCAAACATTTGACCACTTTTTTGATCATTTATCGGTTAATTATCGCTTCAATTAATTCGTGTCTAAGTCTTACCTGATATCCGAGTCTCCGATTTTACTGCTGTTAGATAATTGACTACTGGAAGCACTGGTATTACTGTCTCTGTTCTTATTATTGCCATCGAATCTATTCAGCGAATCGAAGCCATTATTGTTGTAACTTGAAGTTGATTTCGGATAATTATCTTCATTTGGTTTTGAAGTTTGATTTGATGGACTAATTCCGTGACTGGGATTAAAAAGAGTCAGTTTATAAGCCAACAAATGAGAAAAGTAATTAAACTCACTCTAAGGGAACGGTTTGTAGTTTATATCTATGTCTACCATTTGATGGCGAGTAACGAATTTTGAATAAACGACTTTCGGTTCTTCGGACACAAAAGTAGATAAGAAACACATTTTAGAGAATGGGATTCAATAGAGAGAAGTGAAGACTCACTCGATTTTTGTATATTTTATGTCTCTTTTCTCGTTTTCTGTCATCGAAAGCGGATCTACTAATTGGTATTCGAAATGTTTTTTCATTTCAGTGGGAATTCTCTCTTTTCTATTCATGTCGGGAGACTTGGATCGGGAGCGCTGTTTCTTTTTAGTCCTATTAAGAGTCGATTGTCGATTGGTTTCGGCATCACTTTCGAGGCCTGAATTGATATAACCGGAAACGTGTCGAACGACTGCATTCTGAGCCAAATTGGTTCGCAAAACGTTTGAATCGTTTCTATCACTGATTTGTTGGTTCTTTCGCTGCAAATCCTTCCACTGAGACTCAGAATCGACTAATTTGTATGAATTAGTGTTTGCGTCACAATATTTATGTCTTCGCTTATGTCTTCGTTTACGCGAGGAATCAGACTCTGTGCCACTATCTTCAGATTGTCTTCTATGGCGACACCGGTGTTGCGAATGACGGGAATGTCTCGAAGAGTGGGAACATTTACTGACTTCACTTTCATTGTCTGAAAGCCTAGAATTTCTCGATTTAGAAATATTTGTCGAAGAGTTTCGACGAATATCTGTATAACTGTTTCCATTGTAATCGAGGAATGGTTTGATTCCATGACTACTCGTTATATGTGAAGCACTCCTAACAGATCGCGGGGAAGGGTTGGCAGAACTCGAAAATAAACCCCTGTTTTGGAAATATTTCTGTGAAATTAAGAAATTTCTGATTCAATTAATACCTTTCACTTGTATTACGATAGGGAAGAGAACTTCCTATTAATGATTGGGTGTCTCTCGAAATAGTGTGAGGTTTATATAGGGCTGAGGTTGAGTTGTGCCGGTTTATTGATGGCATCAAAATACTGGATTTCACTTCAATATATCCATTTTCTTTGAAGGTTTCATCTTTCTCGAGTGATCCTGGTGCTAATTGTCACAATTGAGTTGAATTGATTAAACCATAAAAAGAATTACAAACCATCGGCTCCATCGGGCTGACCAATTCTACGCTGGTATCTTCTGCTGGGGACTCTCACCACAGTCGGTGGCGGCCTTTCGATGTATTTATCGTTTGGTAAAGTTTTTGAAAAGTTAGCACTACTTCGGAATCGGTTTTTGAAACCAGATTTGGTATTCACTTGAATTGTATTCTGAGTCAATTTAAAGAAGTTTTGATGATCTTTACAAGACCTCCATATTTGTTTGCATGCTACTTTGTTGGGCAATTCAAATCCATACGTCTTTTCCTCATTCTATTGAATCAAATGTTTTCGATATTTAATAAAATTGACTAAAAAACGAATATTAATTGAAAATATCAGACAAATCATTGTAATTATTGAAAACGTTTGTCCACACAATTTAGTACTTCTTCGTGTGTTAATACCGTATTCCTTAGAAAATAGGTTGATGCCCGTCTGAGGAACACCATTTGTCTAAAAAGTGGTTTATGGTCTTTACGGGCATAAGTGAGGTACTTTTTCCTAGTAGTATATATCTG
>JAQGBD010001917.1:0-12466 GCA_034698165.1 Punctoribates punctum | reverse complement strand
CCTTCCAATTGCATTTAAGTGACAGATTGATCTTGGATGTGTTGAGAATAAAGTTGTTGAGAAGCCTGTACGTTTTGCTTGATTCATTGTGGAGTACAACACAACAAATGTTAACAAGCAAAATGTAAATTATTAAGATGAAGATCATGGATAATAGGAATGTGAAAATGAACAAGTTTGTTTGGCCGAATATCATGTGAACGAGAAAGGTGGCCATCATGCTCGACATGAACAGCAGTTGAATGAACAGCCATTTTGCCCAGAACATATTCTCCTTTTTAATCTGTTTGTGTATTTTGAATATCCGGGTAATTATTCGCATTAATTGCCACTCAGTTATCACTTTTGGGAAGTGTTTTGTCGACAAATGTCTGAGTCTTTGGTTTTCGATTTGGAGCTGAAATTTGTGTTTAAAAGCAATTAAACAAAAGTAGAATAAATTGAGCAAAAGGTTAGGCACAACATATTGACCCAGGATTGTCATTAACAGCGCCCAAAATAGTTGATAGGTTAATATAGCCAATAGAGAAGAATTAAATGCCAGGGGTAAATAGAAAAAGGAAAATACAACAACTGGAAATACTATATTAAATATAATCTTGTATGATTTTATGACTTTATCTTCAATTGGAATATAATTTGCAAATTCTTTTGAATCTGTTGATGATTGTATTGGAAAATGATCTTGCTCATAACTCCAATAGTGTAATATTCGATTCATGAGTGTCGCCGTCACCGCAATCATTACCATTGAGTTCCAAATTTCTTTAAATTTCCAGTTGAAGGAAATATCACCAAGCAACAAACTCAGGTTTCGATCTTCAGCAATGAAGGAAATAAATTCCCTTGCAAATATTATGAGAAGTACCAAGTTTACAATTTTAAAATTATAGAACCGATGTTTATTGACAAACTGATGGTTGAGATAACTGACGCCAGTCTTCGAGGCATAATCGCAAATATAATCTTGGTACTTTTCAATACGTTCTAGGTGCTTCGAGGAATACATAATATTTACCTCAAGGTTAGTATTACCTTGCTCAGATTAGTAGATGTCTGGTCTTCTTAAACAAATTCCAAGTTATTTGAATTACTTATCAAAATATTTGATGAGATTTAAAAAATATTTTCAAAAATATTTACCTTGGTCTTTTCTTTTAAGAAATTGAGTCGAGACTGAAAAATAAGACATCAATTTTGAAATGTTTTGTTTGAATCGGAGTCATTCAAAATATAAGTCTAACGAATAATGAGCATGATTAATTGACTTTAAAAACAAAATACAGACAATATTTATTGAGATGTCGAAATCTACACAAATATTTATGACCTTGCTCAATCTCAATATCATATATTTTTCTTTTTTTTATTCCTAATGGCTTTTTAAACAAAAGAAGTCCGTCTATTGATCTATTGATTATACTATTGAATACAAACTAACAATTGAGCAAGATCAATATAAATACTTTGAAATTGAAGTTATATTATCTGATCAGCTATTAAAAGAATCTTGATCCAAACATTAAACTTACAAAAAGAACAATAATCCAATTGATGAACTCATTTATATTATTTTGACTAGAACAGTTTTTCAAAACTTATAGCTTTTATGTGAAAGTTGAACAAAATATTTATTAGGTTTAATTTGTCCTTGAACAAACAATAGAACAACTTTATTCATTATAAGTCCGGTTGGCAATGAGCTTGGTGATCTCTGAGCACGAACAACATTTTACTTATAAAAAGAGCAAGGACATCAAAACATACCAATTAAGAGTAAAGTCATCAGAATGACCATTAAATGGTTCTTGGTACAAACATAAAACTCACCGAAGAAGAATAGCTCATATGGTTTATTCATTATTCCTGTTTTAACAAGAGTAGTTTTATTCCTAAAAATTTAATTCAACTAGAGCAAATAGAGCAGATGATATTAGCCAAGGTTAAATAGTTGAATAGATTAAATATAAACCGATATGTTGACTTATTTTTAAATTTTTCATTTATTTATTTTTATAATGAAGTTCATTTTTATCTATTTGGGGTATGTGAGCAAAGAATGTAACTTACAGTAAATGATATTGGTAATTTCCAGTAAATTACTGTAAAATTACTAAAACTTTCAAACTTTAGTCAAAAATAAATGTAACTTGTAAAATATATTATTTTTATATTTTTATTATTTTCATTTCGTATAATAGACCTAGTTCATATATTCCTGGTATTGATTTTGGTTGTCTTAAAATGATTCAAAGAATAAATTGAAGCAAAATATCATATTTTATTAATGATATAAATTTTAAAATTTATAATTTTGTAATAGAAATAAACATTTATCATATTTTTAATTTTAGTATATAACGACCTGGGTCAGTTTCATTGTCAGTGCACTCGTAATTGCGATGAACTTAAAGATGAAAAATTTATTACTTGTTTTTCAAATAATATCTCAAATCTGAGTCCATTCACCGGATCCGATAGTTTTTGTGTTATTAAGTTTTGAAGATGACTACCTGGGTCAGTTTCAAGGTGAACGCAGTCGTGATTGCAATGAGCTAGGTTATTTTGATTTTAAAATTAAATTTCAATATTTATTCAAATAATGTTTACCTCATAAACAACTTTCTGATTGAATAAAAATAATTTCCAACAATAGAAACCAACTGATCTTGATGATAGTATCTCCAGAAATATTTTTATCTAGGAAAACAGAATTCAATTAGTTCAGTATTACCTGGATGAAAGTAAATTTTTAATTTACCTTGAAATTGAACTTTAATGATAGTTTAATATTAGATGTTTTGTTTGCGAAGTTGTTGAGTACCTTGTACGTTTTGTTCGATTCAGTATGTATCGAAACACAGCAAAGGTTAACAAGCAAAATGTAAATTATTAATACTAAGATCATTGACAATAAAAATACGAAAATGAACAAGTTTGTTTCGCCGAACATCATATGTGTCAGGAGGAGTGCGGTTACGGTTGACATATATATCAATTGCATTAATAGCCATTTTGACCAGAATTTGTTCGCATCACTGATTTGTTTGTGTATTTTGAATATCCGGGTAATTATTCGCATTAATTGCCACTCAGTTATCACTTTCGGTAAGTGTTTTGTCGACAAATGTCTGAGTCTTTTGTTTTCTAATTGGAGCTGAAGTTTGAATTTTAAGGCAATTAAACAAAAGTAAAATACATTCAAAAACAGATTAAGAAGTCCTAAGTGACCAAAGACTCCAAACAAAGTTGACCATGCTAATTGATAGGTCAATATTCCCAACAAAGAGGTATTAAATATCAATTTTATATAAAATACAATAAAAACTAAAATGGGTATTATTTTAAATAAAGATAATTTAATAATTTTTATAACTTTATCCTCAGTCGGAATATTAATTGAAGATTGCCCTGATTCTATTGCTGGCTTAATTGGAAAATGGCCATGCTTATATTGCCAGTAGTGTAGCAAACGATTCATTATTAGGACCAAGCTCGAATTAGTTAGTATGCAGTTCCAAATCATTTTGAATTTCCAATTGAATGAGATATCACCTAGCATCAAACTCATCTCTTGGTCCTTTGAGGCGAGTGAACTGAGTTCCCGAATCATTAGCATAATAAAGACCAAGTTTACAATTTTAAAATTGTAAATCCAACGCCTTTTGACGAACTGATGGTTGAGATAACTGACCCCTGTTTGCGATGCATAATAACAAATAAAGTCTTGGTACTTTTCAATACGCTCTAGGTGCTTCGAGATATTCATGTTATTTGGCTCGAGGTTAGTCACACAATAACGTCAGGTCTTCTCCAATAAACAAACTTCAAGTTATGAAACATTTGAGTCATTTATCAAATTTCACAATAATTTTTTTGAAATATAAAAAATATTTTCAATTATTTAAAATTGCATTTATGACCTTGGTCCATCTCTATATTTTGATCTGTCTCCAATAAATAAACTAAATTGAGTTATTGATCTATAATTTTCTCAAACCGATCGAAAATAGATGTTTGTTATTATGATAATAAAACGGTGTTTACCAATTGAACAAGGTTATCAACTCTGAACTCAATTAGGGAATTATCAGAATAACTTCTGTAATAAAGTTGAGCATTAGCAGGGTCAATCTAAAACATTTAATTCATACATAATAGACCAAGACATTAAGCTGAATGTCAAACCATACTTCAACTATTTAAATGTTCTTGCTCCAAACATTCAACTCACAGAAGAAAAATATTTCAATTATTGAAATTGTTATTATGGTTTAACAAGAGTAGTTTTATTCCTAAAATTAATTTTTAAAAAGCAAATAGAACAAATGGAATTACCAAGATTAAACAATAGAATAAATATAATAACAAATTATTTGTTGACTCAATTTAAAAGTTATTCTATTTTTGTAATTATTCTTTGAAATAAGATTTAATGAAACTTTGTTTACTCAATGAGCAAGGTTAAACAAGTTATTAAGCTTATTTTCATAGATAGTCCTGGTCAATTTTGTCTATTATGGAGTGTCTGCAATCAAATAATAGATTACATAACGAATTGCATGAATAACAAGTAATTTAATATCTTTGTTATCGTTAATTGAAGATGTTTACCTGGCCTATTTTCATTCAATACTCAAGCTAAAGTGGTGAGCTGGATAAAAAAAATATTGAGTAGATGACAAAATTATAATGGGAGATTTTGCCAACTTTTTGGCCTCCAGGAAGGTTTAAGAGCTAAAATCCGCCCCCTCTGGCCAACTCTGATATATACCTGCTCAATCTACACACTGAAAAAGCATAGACATTTAAGATAATAATCTAGCAAGTGTCTCTACTTATGCTCATTATATAATCTGTTATCTAGACAGAACTTTAATTTTCTAAAAAAGAAGTATGGTCCTGGATCTATTGATTTTTCCATTGAATAGAAACCAGGCTTAAAAGTTGTGAAAAGACTTGTCTAACAATAGAGCAAGATCATCAAAAGAAACTCAAATTCAAAGTTGATTTATTAAAATAACAAATACTCTTGGGTATGATTATATCTATTTTGACAAGAATAGTTGTTCAAATATATAATTTAGATAAAATTGAAAATTCATGAAATTATCTTGGACAACAAACTGAATGACAAATAACAGTTTTGATAATTTTTAATGTGCTAGGTCATATGAATTTTTTTTAAATATGTAAAGAAAACTGAATAAAAATTTTATTTAATGTGGAATATGATGACCTGGGTCAATTTTAATGTCAATGCGCTCGTAATTGTAATGAGCTAGATGAAAAAAATGTATTATAGAAGTTTTGATCTTTCAAATAATGTTTACCTCATAAACAACTTTCTGATTGAATAAAAATAATTTCCAACAAAAGAAACCAACTGATCTTGATGATAGTATCTCCCGAAATACTTTTATCTAGCAAAATCAGAGTAAATTATAACTAATCATAATAACCAAGATCAAATTTACTTTTAATTTTAATTTGAACGATAATTCAAAGTTGAGTCTATTGAAAACAAAATTGTTGAGTACCCTGCTCGTTTTGTTGGACTCGTTGTGTACCAAAACACAGCAAACATTAACAAGCAAAATGTAAATTATTAGTATGAAGATCATGGATAATAAGAAAGAGAAAATGAGCAAGTTAGTCTGCTCAAATATCAAGTTAATGAGAAAGGTAGCCGTCAGGCTAGACATGAATAGGAGTTGAATTAACAGCCATTTTGACCAGAACATATTTTCTTTATTAATATGTTTATGAATTATGAATATCCGGGTAATTATTCGCATAAATCGTTTTTCTGTTATCACTTTCGGTAAGTGTTTTGTCGACAACTGTTTGAGTCTTTGGTTTTCTAATTGGAGCTGAAGTTTGAATTTTAAGGCAATTAAACAAAAGTAGAATAAATTGAGCCAAAGATTTAGAACAACATATTCTAGGTAAATCGCCATTAAGAGAGCCCATAATAGTTGATAGGTTAAAGTTCCCAACAAAGAGGAATTTAAACTCAAGATTATATAATAAACTATGAATGTGGCCAAAGGTATTACTTTAACAAATGTTAACTTGATTATTTTTATCACCACATCTTCCCTAGGAATATAATTTGCAAAATGCCCTGGTACATTTGGTTTAATGGGAAAATGTCCATGTTTATAACTCCAATAGTGTAATAAACGATTGAATGCGACGGTAAGAGTTGTTATGATAACCATCCAGTTCCAAATGATTTTGAATTTCCAATTGAAGGAAATGTCACCCAGCAACAAACTTAGGCCTCGATCATTCATAACAAGGGAAGTAGACTCCCTTGCTAGTATCGTAATAAAAACCATGTTTACAACTTTGTAATTATGAATGAAATCACTTTTGACAAAGTGATGGTTGAAATAACTGACCCTTGTTTGCGAGGAATAATAGCAGATAAAATCCAGGTACTTTTCAATACGCTCTAGGTGCTTTGAAAAATACATGTTAAGCACTTTGAGTCTAAACTTATTGTGACTTTAATTTGTTTTCAAGACTTGTATTTTACCAAAACATCAAGTTATTGAACATTTGAAATATTCATTTAATTTTGAAAATATTTACTCAATTTTAAAAATAATTTCGAAGTTTTACAAATATGTTTGTGACCTTGCTCAATCTAAATAACATCAACTATTTTTGAATCAACAAACAAAAGAATTGAGCCATTGATCTATTGATGGCTCTTCAATGAGAAGAGCATTTGCAAGGTTACCCTGAAATAGCATTTTAAAATAGATCATTTACATCAAAATCAGGCATTGCCAAGAGGGTACAGCTAGAAAAACCCTGAGGTTTATGAGCTTGGCCATATCTTATCAAAATATATAATTATTTAGAGTTCAGCTATCAGAATAACTCATAAATGTTTCTTGCTCGATTCTTTCACCTCAATAAAAAGAACAAAAGTTCAAATGTTGAGCTCATTATTATAATTTGAACATAGCAAGATTAGATCTTCAAAATAAAAATTTAGATATGACAAGAGAATAAAGAAAATTGTCCTTGATCAACACAACAAATTGATGTGATTTGTTGACTCTGTTTTTTGCATTTATTATTTAAGTCAGGAATTAATCAAATCCTGTTTACTTAATTCTTAAAGAACAAGGTAAGTCAATTCCTATTTACATTTCTCATAAATGACCATGTTAATTTATTCAGGCTATTCATTGTGGAATGTCTTAACTCGAATTATAGATTACATAATGAAGTGAAGCGAAAGTTCAGCCAAAATATTAGTTCTATTTCTTATTAAATGTCTGTTAAGGAGATGTTTAACACTGAAAACAGGAGTCGTTTATCGGTGTTTGTCATGAGTTGGCGCACAAACCGTAACCGAAAGCCGTCGTCTTCTCAAACATTTATCGACCGCTTAATTATTGATCACTCGCTCAAGAATTCCACTCAAGAGGACAGTAATGAACACTTCTATCACTTTTCTCATGTAAATTAAGCCCTGATTTTTAAATAGAGTTCTTGACGTTCACACCAATGATGCCCAACAGCGTGGAGTGGGAGGGGCGCCAACTATGACAGACCTAGAGATTGTCCCTGGGCATTATGCAAATTTTTTAGCTCGAGGGGGAGGGGTTAGGGATGGGATAAAAAGATCACTTTTCAGCTAATTCTTAGGGGACTCTCATCGAGCAAAATAAAAAGGGGGTATCGACTCTATACCTCCCTTTGGGCATCACTGATTGGTTTCCTAGTTTAAACTAACATGTTGAATTAGGTACACAAGTAGACAATTCATCAACTTGATACATTTTTACTTCACTTAATTTAAATTGATGTTGTTCTAAATGTGCATGATAAAAGAGCATTTATTGTGTTGAAGTTGTGTAAATGTGTCTTGGAATTAATTATCTTGTTTATTTACTGAGATCTATACGTGATATGAAAAATAATCACATAATTATGCTTGCTACTTTCGTTTCTTGTTGAAAATTTCAACTGATTTTGTTGAAAATAGACAGAATATGCATAAATTAGTTGCTAGAACAAATTGTGGGCAAACAAAAATTGATCCTGACACAAAACATGATGTGTTACTTCATTTTTCAGATCAGACATCCCTTTGAGCATCGAATACATGTTAGCTGTCAATGGAGTCGACATTGCGTGACATTATCTCATCAGCGAATCTCTAAAAATCAACCTAGACCCATTCATGTGAAGCTAGCTTTCAAGGATAACCTGGAAAAGTGTCTATCAATTGATCCGGGATTTGAAAAATAATTTTCAGCCACGAGTTAAGACCCAAAGCTTTGTTTCAGTTATTAAGTCAAAAGTCGATTCATATAAAGTGTTTCGCGGATTCCCACGAATCAAATGCAAAGTATAGCCAATAAAAAAATGATTTAATAATATTGCAGATCATTTGCTGAATTATTCAGTGATAAAAGCCATGATATATATCTCTATTAAAGCACCGGAGAGAAAATAAAATAGATATCTATCGCGAGATTATAATTTCTATTTAATAACAGAAAATAGCGATTAAATTCTCGTTCACTTAAATATTTGATGAAAGAAGAGCTGAATTAAATATAATCTTGTTATTTATAGACCGTTTCGAATTAGAGAGCCTGGAAATCATGCTAGATCAATTGAGATAACACCTAAATAATTGCTAGATTCATTGCCGATTTTATTAAACTTCCGCAATCACTACTTATTGTGACCAAGGGTGTGATTTGATAAAATTGTTACCAAGGGGGTTAAAGTGTTATTCATAGATATAACCTTTTAGTTGATGCTAAAAATGGCCTGGATAATAGGGGATGGACACAAGTAGCAAAGGAATGTGTTCAACATGTATTGTGGTAATGAGCCTGGTCATCTCTATATGCTGTTCACTTGGATTGTGCGGAGAACAAGAGATAGCTCTCATAGACGGGTAATATTCATATAATAAATCCGAGTATTTCTATATCGGAATTGATTTTCTCTGTTTTCCTGCACTTCTCCTAACATTGGTATCGCAACTGAGTTATTGATTTTTTGGCTGCTATTCCTCTGCCCTGCCGTCCGCTCAGAGCACTGGTATTGGGAACGGAATATCGAGAGAACAGCCGTTTGTAGCTGAAACACAGTACACATACAGCACAACCACATACAGCCAGTGTTTGCTGAACACAAGTATATATTGTGTGAAACGCTTGCGCTTAGGAATCAGAATCTAAACCAGGAATAGAAAAAAATATATATTCTGTTCGGAGATATACTGTTGTCGATAACGAAAATCTTGGTCTTTGACAGAAATCACCTAATTTTGTTGTGAACCAAAATGTCTACGACACAAAACTATGACTTCGGTCAGACCGATGACGACCTGACGAAACAGCAATCGCTGGATAACAGCGTCGATCCCAACGATCCAAATGCTGGCCAACCGCCCAGAGAAGGCATTTTAGGCGCTGCCACTGGTGCTGTCGGAAACATAAGTCAAGTGGCATCCAATGCGGTAATTATGACCCTCGTTATAGACCAGTCCCTTATGAATATGTGCCCTAATTAATTGCTATGGCTTCAAATGATCCTGATGCAAATTGCTATCGATTTTTATCGGTTTTATTATCGACTGGATTTGCAAATACGATGTCATTCTGTTTGCAAAAAGAGTCGCATATCTGCAGAAAAGGCCTTTTTATGGCTTTCCTCTCCATTACTGTATCATTGCTTTAATTGAATTATTTTCATTACTTTTATTATTATATTTATTATAGAGTTTTATGAAATTATTCTTTTCGTCATTTATTTTACGGAATAAATGTCTGAAATCCTATTTTTCGGATTATTTGGTTGTAAAAAATGACCTTGATTATTTTGTTCCATATACTGAATCTTGTTTTTTCAATTTTTTTGCAGAGTTTCTGAAATAATTTCTATAGTGTTTCATTTTTTGAATTTAGCTAGTATAGTTAAATATAGATTCACATTGATAGGCTTTCTAGTTAAAATACCATGTTTAAATTGAATTTCAAAATACCTTCTCTAAAGAATTTGATGATTTTCAAAGCTATTTTCAATTAAATGATCAAGATTGTTTAACATTTGAATGATTTATTGAAATAGTTTTGATAATCCAGGTGTTAGTAATCTTGGTGGTTGCAAGGTGAAAAGAATTCCGAATGTAAGGCATTTTCGAAATTATTTTGATTGCCAATTATTTTGAATGTAGCTTGGTCATCTCTATCTCTGTTGGTGACAATAATTCTTTGAAATCCAGATTTACTGTAAATATTCCACCATGATAGGATTATTGGTTTTAAAATCCATAATTTAATTTAAACAAGCAATTTTTCTGAATTTATTGAAGACTATAATTAAACTGTAAATATGGCTGAAATTCTGACTAAATAGACCTAGTTAAATTTTAAGACAAATTCTTGGGGATGATAATCAAGTGCTATTCAGTATTTTGACTTATTTAGCTTGGTCAACTTGCCCGACATCTTATATTTCAAAAATGATAATAATCAAGACTTGAATATGAGCAAGCTA
Source organism: Punctoribates punctum (assembly GCA_034698165.1). NCBI lineage: Eukaryota > Metazoa > Arthropoda > Arachnida > Sarcoptiformes > Punctoribatidae > Punctoribates > Punctoribates punctum. Next base: position 1,921 of record JAQGBD010001917.1, on the reverse strand, counting down.
CTACTTTCAGATATATTATTTTCATCGGATTATTGAAAATCTTTTAACTGAAAATATTACAAACATTAGTGAATTTAGCTAGCTCTATTTTAAATTTAATTTTTGGATTATTAGGTATTATCTCTAGTAAATTAATTTTTCAACAGTTCTTGGTGAATGAGCTTGGTGAAAATTTACAAAATTTGATTCAATGAATTACATCAAACTGTAAATATAACATAGCCTTAAAATTAATACACCTAGCTATTTTCTGAATATTAATATTGGCATGTCATTTCAGTAATGTTATTTTTCAGATGAGCTTGGTCAACATAGACTATATTATGTAATATTGTAATTATTATATTTTCATCATTTATTCTGAGCGCACGACAGCCCTATTAATCATCTATTTTCTCAAATATGATGTTTTATGACAGGAATGACCAAAAACCTACACTGATTACGGGCACAGCCTATTGTAAATCACCAGGAGTAACTGATAATAGCATGATATGATGACGTTCCAGACAGTTTCAATCACCAAGCTATAAATTGTGATTTGCCAAGTTAATTTATTGAATTAATTCCAAGTCATGTTACTCCTGCACAGCCATTGCTTATCGATTCCGTGCAGTTGATTGATATGTAAGGAACAGAATAACAACTGGAGTCGAAACTGGCGTTAAATGAGTGCCAAACCCAACCCATTAGAATAATAAAGGATCAGGGTCAAATTCAATTATATCTATCATCTATTAATATTTGAGTATTATATTCTAGTCTATCAATTGCCATGGTGATAAATTGATTTAAATTCTGTATGCTCTGAATGACCAGGTTAAACAAAGTTCGGAAGCAATTGTCAACGCGGGCAAAGGGATCGTCGAAATGGGCGGTTCCGTAATATCTGGTCTGAAGCGGGGCTTCAGTAAAACGAGTGAATCCGGTGGCGACCAATAGGATAGACCCGACGACAACCCATTTTGAAGATAACCGACGTTTAAAAAAATATGATTACGATTCATAGCATAGAATCTAAAAAAATATAATCTATGAAAAAAATTGTTTTAATCTTTTTTTTTCTTGAAATTCATTCCTTTTGTTCAAAAAGGGATTAATTTTCCGAAAGAAAAGATAAGAATTTCATTTAATTTATTTATTTTTCTCTCCGAACAAAATTCTAATGAATTGTTTGACATTTGAAATCATTGACACAAACAGAACACAAATACTTCGGTCTTTCCATTCGATTATAAACTTGTAAAGAATTTTGTTGACCAGGGATGGCCACCGACAGGCCGTCCACACCCCTAGGACTACAACAATCATGCCAATTTTAAACAACAACAACTCATTTTCAGCCCTGGTGTTTGTCCGTGATCAATTAAAACCCGTGTAACTCATCCTGATATAGGAGTTTGGCTTTCTCTACCCGTACATAAAAAAGCCCCTGATGAAACTTTCGAAATCAAATTTTAATAAATGTATTCAGTTTGTAATGTTTTAGTGACGGCGTTCTCGCCATAGGCCCTAACCATAGACCCTCTCCATAGGCTTTGAGCCCATTATGTCTATACCTGTGTATAGATCTATAAAAACGGTTTTATTGCTAAACAATAGCGACAAACAAATGCATTAAATATTCATTAAAAACACAATTATAATGATTTCGACAAAAAAATGAATTCTCTCATGAATTTAGTGAATTGCAGTATAACCAGTGATGCGGACGTGTCTTCACTCAGGGGAGAGGGTCCAAAAATATTATCTAGTACATACCCATAGGCAAATTTTCATTATCAAGGGAATATAGCAAAAAAAATACTTCAGTGAAGGATATGAAGACGACGATAACCCCTTTAAGTATATAGTAAATTATAGATTTAACAAAATTCATAACACAATTTTTGGTAAATTATCTTGAACAAAATTTTGAAAA
>JAQGBD010001916.1:0-12467 GCA_034698165.1 Punctoribates punctum | reverse complement strand
TGGCAGAAAAGTTAATGGATGAGTTGAAAAAGCATTTATCTTTAAATTCTGTAAATTTGTTAACCAATGTCTAGATTTTATATAAAAACTGTTTTTAATTAATGAAAAACAAATTGTTTTTTGAGATAACCTTTAAAATCAAATTCAATGTTAAGTTTAATTATGTATTCGTTATATAAAAATCTTTAATAAACTCATCGTTTGACTAATGAATAGACGAAAAAAATCTTTGATTTGAATAAGGTCGTTTTTCACCACAATATTAATACAGGAAAAATAATGATCACTGATTAGTGGTCACCAAGATACTTGAGACGGTACACTATTTTCCATTGTTAACCATTTCTATTCTTGGTTAACATCGCGCTTAATATTTCAAAATTAGCCGTCAATTTGAATTGAGAGACAATTTTCTGAAAGATTATTCTTTTTCTGAAGTAATTGGTTAAGAAAAAGATGAATGTTTTGAATATTTATATAATATCCGGAATTATATCGGCTTTTGTTATAGTTTTGGCCACAATTGTGATCATTGTTTGTGAGTAAAAAACAGTTATAAATCATCAAATCTTTAATTATGAGCAATCAGTTTCACCGAACCCACTGAACAGGGACTGTACGCTCAGACATAACCACTACCGACACTTTCATAGGAGTGCTTTCCTGAGTATTTCCAATAAGGTATTCATTTTTCAGTTAATAGTCAACTTTTTATCAAAGGTTTGTCTCTTATGGACAGCTCGTAGAATACGCTGAGAAGAGGGCCGTAGAGCTGAGCACCACTGACAGGTTTGCACACCCACAGGACAGCCCTTACGGGGAAAACTTGTATAAAATATCGTACGGCGCCGATAAACCTGAGTCGTTGGACAGCTTTGAATGTGAAACAGCTATAAAGCTCTGGTATAATGAGATCGACGACTATGACTTTGAGAGGGGAACCACCAAAAATGGAAAAATGGTCGGACACTTCACCCAAATGGTGTGGACCGACACCACAGATATAGGTTGTGCCAAGTCTTACAGCACGAAGAGTAGAACAGTGTATTTGGTCTGCAATTACGAGCCGTCGGGTAATTTTGTCGGCGACTTTGTTCAGAAGGTACGGCCTCCTCGATAACCAGTGGTCACTCCTATCATATTTCAATTCTTATAATCCCAGGTCTTCTGCTATTGATTAAGATTACAATTTCCTATTTCAATTTTTCAAGTATACGATTAATTACAAAATAATTCCCAGATTTTGTGTTTTAATTTACTACTGCAAGGGAGGGGTTGGGGGTATGTTTCCAACCTTTGATCAGCAACATAACCATTTCCTGTTTTTATGGGTTAAAATCAGAGGTCCTCAGGGGGTATAGCCCAAATCCCCCCCCCCCCGTTGGCGAAAAATTTTGGAAACACCACTCCCAGACCCCCCCCCCCGGCAAATTTTTAAGAAAATTTAGGTAAAATAATGTTATTTATGGCAATTTTAGGGTAATTTTAGGGTAATTTTCGGTAATTTTGATCGAAAAACTAGATTTAAACTAAATTTAGGACAATTTAAACCGAATTATGCCGAAAATAACCGGATTTAGCCCGAAAATGACCATTTTTTGACTTTAGAAAAATCCACCCCCTATATCCCCCCCTAGTATTTTGGCCAAAATTTTGGGCAAATCCACCCCCCTATCCCCCCCTGTCGGCGAGGAGCTTAAGGACCTCTGTTTTAAGTATATAAATAAGAAATGTGAACCTGTGTCGCCCCATATGTCGTACTGGGGTTTGACGGCTCCAACCACTCCGGCGACAACAGGACCGACAGCGATGCCAACCCTCAATTTGAAGTCTTGAAGCGCGTCTTTATTCAATTTTTTGAGTGTTTCCATCAAAGCGGTGGCAAAACGAACCAAAGCGATGATATTCTTTCTCTCGTCTTCAATACTAATTTCACTCTTAATTCAATTCAATTAAAAATCATTTTGAATAAAACGCTTATTTGCTTACATCTGTTGACCCCCTCCCCGGCTGCAGCCCAGAGGCCGCCATATAAGTGCTTCCAATGGTTTTAATTTTTTCGATTCTCTGGAATCCATTGTATGATAACATCTGGAAATTTAAATTTAATTAATTGATGGACAAATTGAATGCAATTAAAGACAGTTTAAGACCTGATCGAAGTTTAAGATAATTTCATTGAGAAGTTGAAGACATTTGAGTCCCTCTTCGTTCATATAGTTCTCTGAATAAAATTGTGAGTAATTGGGTATCGAAGCAAACATAACGGCACAGGAATCGTAAGATTCGTGATAGAGTTGGTCCGCAGAGACTGAACTGTTGTAGAGATAGCGCTGAGCGACGTGCACAGGGAGGATGTTCTCCAACAGAATTCTGTTGATCTCTCCCATGGTTTGCATCTCATTTCTCTCATCAATCAATCTGTTGGTCCACTTGAAGTCCAAACGGAAAATATATTCTATTTGACGGTCAATCAGATGGAGTAAAACTGCGACCATTATTACATAATAAATGTGCTCGGGGATATTCGTCCAAATTTGCTCGCTTTGTGTGCTTCTCATTAAATATTGATATATTGAACACTTGTTGTAAAATATGATAATATAAACGACGACTTCTAACAATTGCATTAAAAATTTAAGCCATAAATGTATTCTTATGAAGAGACTGACCCCAGTCATGGCCAGAATCACACACATTGTGTAGTCCTGAATACACACCAATTAATTAAAGTCTATTAATCACTCTATTTATTTGGTAATTCATTATTCTGGTAATACCCAAGAGTAGGCACAATTTGCCAGGTCTTCAATTTGACTCGAATTTGTTCGGTTTTCCAAAGAATTATCAGAAGGATCACATCCCCTCTATGTGAGCAAGACAATTCAAAACATATGAGAACTTAAAACAGTGATTAAACAGTAAATAAAATTATGAATTGATATGAAACTCACGACAATCACATCAATCATCGAACAAATCATAAGTAAAGACGATATTAAAAACCAAATCGAAATTCGTGTATATATTGAGAGCTATTCGAAGATAAAAATATATTTGAATTAATGTCCGATTTTTGAATACATGTGAAAACCTGTTGAGACATATAATAGGTATAGACAGTGGAGAGAATGATAACTGTGAAGGTGAGGGCCAAACCAATTTTCATTTCGTAAAAGACATTCAATTCCGGAATCGTTAGTTTGATGACAGCCATTGTTAGGCAGAGAGCACCCGAACAAAACAGATAGAAGTAAAAGAAGGGATCGCTTTGTTGAGCAAAAATCTTTTCGGTGTTCCAAATGGAAAACTCTTTCTTTTCTAAGCCTTTGTTTCCGATCACACCTGAGGTGAAGCTCAGAAAAAATGGATGAATATCTTGTGGTCGTCTCCAATGGCTTATAAAAAAAGATATAATTTGACAGAAATTGTTTGAAAAATGTTTTACCTCTTTATGTTGAGCGGCATCTCTTCAATGGCTGAGTCCATGAATTTATTGACAGAACTAATCATTTCTCGATATCTGTTCAAACTTTTTAAAACAATTCAATTTGTTGTTGTAATGAACGATATAAAAGACTGACCTCGATTCTAAAATTGTTCTCGACATTCGCAAATGTGATGGATCATAGGAACGTCGCTAAATATTTTCAAAGTCAGGTTTAATGACAAGTTGCTTGGTTAGTTGTAAAGTTTACCCTTAATTTGTTGAACTGTGCCTTAAGACTCTCGGTTTGTCTCTTTCTTTTAGTATTGGGTGAACCGGAGTTCTTCCTATTGTGAGTTATCACTTCTTTTTTTGAAATTAAATAACCCGTCTCTCCATCGGTCATCTTTTCTAAATTCAAAAATCATAAATCATTGAAGCTAGCTCAAATCTAATGATGAGCTAATATTAAAACCACGTTTAACTAAAATAATTGTCTTAATTAAAATTTAAGGAAATCTATAGTTTGTTCCTGGATATAAAATTGCCAAAAAAGGTTAATTCTGGTATTACTCATAATAACTGATAATCTGATTAATTTCAAGCACTACTCCATACCTCTTATCATCAAATTTTTCTTTTGTTCTTCAGGAATCAGATCCAGAGTGGTCTGTGTAATGTGAACAAAGCCGGGAACACCATTGTGTTCCATGGCTGAGGCCTGGACACTATCCAGAGACCAGATATCATATTGCCATTTGTGAAGTCCCATTATTCCGGACAAAACCATTCCTGAATGTATGCCTATTCTCATATCGATATCGATTTTCCGGTCCTCTCGAATAGCTCTGAAATCACTACCAATTAGCGGAAGAACTAATGTAATGGAGAGATAACCTGATAATTTTGATCATATCTAAACCCATTCGCACACAATTGATGGCATGGTTTTGGTCTTCATCGGGAAGGCCTGAAACACAGTAATAACAGTCTCCCAACAGTTTAATTCTTAAGCAATGATTCCTTTCGGCGCTTTCGTCGAAACGACCGAACAATTCGTTAAGTGTTTCCACCAAATCGTTTGCAGAGAGGGCTGCCGTCAGAACCATTGAGTTAACGATATCCGCATAAAGTATTGAAACGTTTTTATATTTCTTAACATAGAGTCTATTGAAAGGGCGCAGAGGTATCGGTTCCTGTCGTGCGATCTTCGAAATAGTAATCCGTATATCATTTCGAACGTCTTCAATGAGATGACGAGGAAAACAAGAGTTAAGAAGTTGTTCCTGTTGCTCTTGCTCCAATTCCAACTTAAATGTCGACTCAACACAGGATCGGTGGTTCATAAAAGCGCGACGGATTGCTATCTCCAAAAGGAATGTCATATAAAATCCAAATAAAGCACTGAATAAATAGAAGATTAGGTCCGCGACAGTGAATTTGATGATCGAATGTTGAGTACATTTCTGATATCTTTGTCCAAATGTTAGACTCAATTCGATCACAATTATTAAGATTGTGGATAAACACGAATAAATTCGCGAAGAAAAAGGTAAGAGTATATGATTGGCGACTATTATATAAAATGTGGGACGAATTCTATGCAAAGTAAATGTAACTTGGTTGCCCTTCACTGGAAACAGAGCTGATCCATACTCTTCGAAGAGCATCGCTAACAGAACTGTTATTCCGGCCACTGTTCGCGAAATTCTGGGTCTAAGTAAAAGTTCTTCACAACAGGTTATTACCAAAAATATTATGAAAACAAAAAGTGAGGACATTTTTAGTAGAATATGACCAAGGTATATTTCCCTCTTTACCTGTTTTATAAATTTTCATTTTTCATTTTATTTGGCAAAATATATGATTAAAGGCAGACCTTATCGAAGAAATAGATGACAATCGCTAATACACTGAAGAATATGTTAAGCAGAAGAAGTACCATAAAGAAGGTGTGTTGAAGTCTTGCCTGATATTTAACAAACATTTTTTCCACGTTTTTCTCAATGAATTCCTTCTTTAATGACCTCAAAGACCACCTCTCGTTTTCATTGGAATAATTTGAGATATCACTAGACAGACTGTTTCGATTGTCCTGTCTCATATTAATGAGAGTGGCCTGGTTGGCCAGTATCTCCAATGGTTCTGAATTGGACAACTTTGCCCCGAGCACTGGCTTTTTGCTGTAAACAAGTCTTTTGACGGAAGATATTTCACTCATTTTAAATGTTTTCGGAGCGAAGACATGAAACAGAACCGAAAGGAAACACCTGTTCGTCTATTCCTCACATTTATGACAGCAATGAATGAATTATTGAAAGCAATTATCTTATCTCAAGAATACTTCACATTTCACTACAACTGAAATAAGTTCAATATTTGGAAAACATCTCTTATATAATAGAGATGTGAAGAGTGGCTTCACTCCAATTAATTTTCCTGATATCCATATATGCCTTCATTATCGTGTGAACCAACAAAATGCGAAATCAAATTCTGGTTATACATCAAAATATGGGTTATAGACATAGATTATACATCTCTGATATAATCAGGGTCTCTCACTATATCAAGACATCAGAATAAGTACTTAAATGTGTTATCAATTTTCAAAGAATTGAATATCACTTCCAATCAATTGGTATTAAAACAAAAAGAAAGACAACAAACGCATCAAATAAACTGATTTTGTATTTGAATCAAAACTAATTCTCAGTCTTTATTATAATCCAAACTTATTCACAAAAATGTCTTTTTTGATGATTTATTAAATAATTTATTGAAAACTATTGACTCATAAAAAGTGATTTTAATTAACTTTGTCTTTAATTTGTTGAGTTTTCAGATATTGTTTGTGTAAAAGAGAGAAATACATGAATTCAATGGTTTGTTCCTCTTTTAGAGTCAAAAAAGAGGCGAATATAAAGTTTAAGATTGAGATCGAAATCAAAGGTATTTTATTTTTTCGGATCGCTTTAAACAAGAGCTCATATAAATACTTTCGGGAAACACTGTCTTTAATGGTGTCGGGCGTCGGATATGTGACGAAATAATCGGCGAAATATAAACTCGAAATTGAGCCGTAAATCAGTGGATATACAGTGGAAGTAAAACCTTGGATAAGGCCTGCGCTCAGACATCGACAAAGTTGACAGCTCTCCACTCCGGAAACGATGGGAGCAGTGATCAGCTTATAGTGAAGAATTGGCCCAAAAAATAATGGTAAGGCCAGAGCCGGCACATAACTGTTGAGGAGTGCTGTCCTCCCGTCCGCTAATTTAAAAGCTTTTCGAAACAAATGGGAGATATATAAAGAGGAGATCCCATTGACAGCGGCCACGATCTTCATATTGTAGCTCATCGGCCAAATCTCATTCTTGTTCTTCCATTCATTGACCAGTGTCTCCATTTTCTGCCAGTTCTGATCCATTGTGTCAAAAGGCAATGGGAACCGACTGATTACAATCTGTTGCTCTTCAGATAACGTGTTTTTCATTTGGTTGGCATTATTTGTCACCAATTTGTTTAAATCGGGTCTGAATTCAGATGAGATGCGATTCAATCGACTTTTGTCGGACTCAAAGTATTCACTGAACGGTAACTTCCACTGCATTTTGGCTCAAATTATTGCTCGGATTAACACAAGAAAACATTGAATTCTATTACGAAATGCAATGAATGTAAACAAATGAGAAACGAGTGAACACAACAACCATTGACTCGAAGGTCCGCCAAATCTAAAACACTTTCAACTGGAGTACAAACTCTGAGTAAAGCTCACTATTTGTTACAATTAATTAATTACCAACACTTGACCAACACTTGACCAACACATCCACATTATTTTTAAAACCATTAGAAGGAATAATAATACCGCAACAGAGAATAAATAGAATTTGTCTAGGCAATTTGATTAATATTGAACTAATTAGCCTCTAATTTTGATTTATCATTGATACGACAGTTTTTGCGAAAAATATACCCCTCTGAATTTTGGTCCGAAAAGAAACTTATACTGCCCTATAATACCCCCTTGAAGTGGATGAGCTTGGCGATGCCTCTTCTAACACTGCACCCACAGAGTGCTAGTACTACCTAGAGTATTACCTAGAGTTTTAAGTAAGTCTTACCTATCTGAAATTTCTCTGAAAATAACTCGCGAGTAGAACCGTAGGTAAAACAAATTCTCGTTTGCTTGAACTCTAGGTTATATTCTGGGTTCTCTCTGTGATTATCAGGAAATATGTGATGTGTCACATCTCACCGATGATGTCCCCAATTGAATACAAAATTAAATATTTAGACATTTATTTGAAAGAATGAAAAATTCAGTAGAAATACAATTTTTCTCAAATAACTGATAACTAATTTAATTTAAGCATTGATTGAATTTTATAGAAAATAGTAATTGTGTTGAAATTTTGCTCATTTTTCTGCTCATTTAAAATCAATTACATTGTAATTGTTTGGGTTTTGTAGGAATGTGTTGAGTGTTGGGGTCTATTGTCTATAGAGTATTGTCTTTTGCCAATTGAGTGAAGGCATTGTCGCCCATATATTCCCATATACTGCCATAATATTGCCATATATTTGGAGATATCAAAGGAATGGAAGGAATGCTCATAAAAGCGCACATTTAATGCCTTCAATGCTATAAACAGCTGTGAAAACACTAAACATTTAAATCATTAAAGTTTACATATTTTCATATATTCTCTATAAATATATACATATATTTGAGTTCAAACATTTGAGAGAATATTCAACAAAACCTGTAAAACGAGTTAATCGACGAAGAAATCAGTGAAAAGTGATATCATATCAGAGGCAGAGAGAGAGTCGAACCCCAATTCAAGTTCATTATCAGTGATCACAACATTGGCATCACTTTCACTCTTAAACCAGTTTCTGTTGGTTTCAAATATTTGGTTCAAAAATATAATCGTTTGTCATATTTGTGGTCAGTTATGAAGAACTGCATATTCGTTACGGGAGGGGCCGGTTATGTGGGTTCCCACTGTGTTCTGGAACTGCTGAAGAGTGGTTACGATGTGGTCGCAGCAGACAATTGTTGTAATGCTGTTCTCAACGAACAGAGCAATGGATTGGGCAATGGGTCAACAAATGGCGACAAACAAAGCCATTCACTGCCAGAAAGCCTCAGAAGAGTGGAACAAATTGCGGGCAAAAAATTGATTCATTTTTACAAAACAGATATAAGCGATGAGAAGGCAATCGACAGAATCTTTGCCACCAATCGGTTCGATGCTGTCATACACTTCGCTGCCCTCAAAGCTGTGGGAGAGTCGTGTCAAATACCTCTGGCCTACTATCGCAATAACGTCGGCGGAACCCTTACTTTACTCGATGTTATGAAGAGATATGGAGTCAAAAGATTCATATTCTCCTCTTCGGCCACTGTTTATGGTATTCCCGACTATTTGCCGATTGACGAACGGCACCCGACAGGAAGGAATTGCACTAATCCTTATGGAAAGACTAAATTTTTTATCGAAGAGATACTTAAAGACTTGTGCGCCTCAGAGAAGGGTTGGGCCGTCGCCTCTTTGCGATACTTCAATCCGGTGGGCGCTCATGAAAGCGGAGAAATAGGAGAAGACCCTCAGGGAGTGCCCAACAATTTAATGCCATACTTATGTCAAGTGGCGGTTCGGCGCAGACCTCATCTCAACATTTTTGGGAATGATTTCAAAACAACTGATGGGACGGGTGTTAGAGATTACATTCATATAATGGATTTGGCAAAAGGACATGTCGTGACTCTCAATAAAATACTTGAAAACAATTGGAACGGATGGCATGTCTTCAATTTAGGCGCCGGCAGAGGATATTCTGTTCTCGATGTGAGTCTAATAAAAGTTTTAAGGATTCTGTTCCCATTCTAATAGACTTTTAGGTAATCTCTGCTTTTGAGGAGTCGACGGGAGTCAACATTCCTTACAAAATAGTGGACAGACGTTTGGGTGATGTCGACGAGCTCTGGGCTGATGTACAGAAGGCTAACGACAAACTCAATTGGAAGGCAGAGCTATCTCTGAAGGATATGTGTGCCCACAGCTGGAAATGGCAGTCAAAGTATCCGATGGGATACCAGTCGACTGAACCAATTAAGAAGAACGGCGTCTCAAATGGTAACCATTCGACAAATGGCGTCAACGGACAGACTCTTAACGGAACAAAGGCTTAGATTTTTATTATTCTGTTATTTAAAACTAGTCTTTAATTTATTTGAATTTATTTATTCGTTAAAAAACATTAAATCAAAGCTTTTAATGGCTTTCATTGCAATTATTGTTATTCCAGTTATTCCTTAATTGCTGTCAAACACTATTTTTGGGACAATTTTTCTAAATATTTATTAAAAACATTTATTTTACTCCAATTAAAACTCATTTTTGTTGAGTGTTATCGAATTCAATGAAACGGATAACATATCAAATGACAGAATAAGCATAAAAATAAATGAGCTTGCTACATTTGCTACATTTGCTAAATTTGCTACATTCAATCTATGAGTATTACAACAACTCGTATTCAACTAGATTTTCAAATTCCACTCAATAAAAATCGAAGCAATCAAAGAGAAAGCAGTGAGAGATGTGAGCATGCTATTATATTACCAATGTAAAAAGAATTGTGAGAATAAATTCTTGTTGGAATGTGCTTACTCAGTTGAAGGACAAATAACCTCAACATGGCGTCGTTGCCACCATAGCTCAGTGGTTAGAGCACTGGTCTCGTAAACCAGGGGTCGTGAGTTCAAACCTCACTGGTGGCTCTCCATTTTGCACTACTATTTCATTATTCTTTTCGAGTCTAAGTGAATCAACCATTGAGACTAACCTAGATTAGATTGTTTATTAGATTATTTTAATAATATACTCGGTTATAATGACATCAAAATATATGTATCACTATCAAGATCAAATAAATTACTTTTTTCAATTTTAATCAGTCAATATAAATTGCTCAGATTTATTCCATTGAACATACAATCTGTAAAATTAAATGTTTACTAGGTCATTTCGTTTGTAATATAGTTTCCATGCAATTAAAAGTTATTATTTTTTATCTGAAGTTAGTCATAGTGTGAGAGTAATTGAGTCACTCTATTCTGATTACCCATAAAACTAAAGATAGGGTCAGTTCACAAAGTGTCCGAACTGTCCGATCACTGTTAGTCTCTGTTAGGCACTATTAATACCAGATTTCATAAGACGGTCTTCTCATTTGATCAAGTTCGTATTTAATGAAGTAAATGATTATTTGTCGTATTTTGTGTTTTAATGTTTGTTTTGAAACTGATTGGAGAAAGTCTGTAGTGAAGGAAAGGGTGGGGAAGAGAAGGCTCTCATTATTATTGTTTATTTAAAGTCAGTTTATTTTTTTAAGAGATTGCGAACGAAATGTCAAACTATGGTATCGTTGAGTACTACGGATCTAATGATACGCCGTATCCCTGCGGTTACTGTAAAGGGATTAAGAGTGGCACTGATTTTGGTAAGTTTCGCACCGGTAAGTCATCTGACATATAGGCTCTGATTGTGGACATCTGTATTATCTATGGTCAGGGATGTGGTCGCATACCCTCACTAATAACGACTATCAAAATCTAATCGACAGAAATTGGAGAAGAAGTGGTAAATACTGTTATAAACCGATTGTTAACAAAACCTGTTGTCCGATGTATACAATCAGGTATTCCTCTATTTCTTACAAACACTCCTCTAATTAATTAAATAATTAACACAATTATTGTTTTGATCCAAAGATGTGATGCTTTGAATTTCAAATTAAAGAAATCACAGAAAAAGGTTCTGAAAAAAGTGAATCGTTTTTTGATGAGCGGCCAAAAGCCTTCCAAAACACGTGAGACTCAAATCCAAGAAATGGAAGTAAACGAAGGCTTTCGAGTGGAACCACTTCTAGACACGAGTCAACTCAAAGGTGATTACAAATTGAACGCACAAATTGGGGAACAAAAGATTATGGCCAACAAGGAATCCGGTGATAGTTTGTTAGTCGTTCCCCATATTAATCAAGAAGTTATGGCTAACAAAACAATTGTTCGGAACAATAAAAAGGCAAAAGACTTGAGAAAAGAGAGAAAATTAAATAAAATTATGGAAAGAGAAAAATGTGATCAAAACACGGCTCAGAATATTATGAGCGAAGAGTACCGAAAGAAAGTGATTAAAAATAATAAAACAAAATCACTCGAAGACTACTTCACTCAAACTGAAGACTCTCTCAATAATAGCCATAAACTAAAAGTATATTTCAATCATTTATTTGAATCATTTCTAATAAATTTGTTTATATTTCAGATAAGGTATGTCTCGACGACAACCGACGAATATAAGCAGACGTTTGAAGCCAGTCATAAGGTTTACCAGAACTACCAGTTCTCAATTCATGGCGACCCCATTGAAAAAAATACTCACAAATCTTACAAAAGATTTCTGATTGACTCTCCTCTCGAGGTATTCCATAAAAAGAGAATAAAGTTCTAAAAAAAATTTTAAACTCTTTTTAAAGAACGAAAGCTATGAAATGAGCGGTGATTTGCCGAATCACTTCGGGTCATACCATCAACAGGTAAGCGTTTCCGCGATTCAATGGATTCTTAATATAGTATTTGATAACAGTATTGGTTAGACGAGAGACTTATAGCTGTCGGAGTCATCGATATATTACCCAATTGTGTGTCTTCGGTATATCTCTATTATGAGCCGGAATTTGAGTTTTTATCTCTCGGAACATATTCTGCTCTCAGGTATTGTTTTGTCCAAACAATTAAATCATTCAATTTATTCGTTTTATAGAGAAATATATTTAGTTCGAAGACTCCAACGTTTTATACCTAATTTGAAGTACTATTATATGGGGTTTTATATCCATTCCTGTCCTAAAATGAGATATAAGGTAAATATCGACTCAATTATTGATTAAAATTGTTTTAAATTTTGAATTATTTCAGGCAAAGTTCACGCCTTCAGACCTGTTATGTCCCGAAACC
>JAQGBD010001915.1:0-12472 GCA_034698165.1 Punctoribates punctum | reverse complement strand
TCGGATTCAAGTCTTGAACTTCTAATCTGTCGTTCATTTCGATTAAATAATAGCCAAAGAATATGAATATACGGCCACTATTTGTGCGGACAGCACTATCCAAATGACCTCGGTCACAGAATCTGTTGGCTGACCTCTGACTCGAAGTGATATTCATTATCAGAACCAAATTAATTGATAGAAAGTATAATTTAATTGAATTCATTCCTAAAATTAATATCAGAATAAATTGTTTTCGTTATTCAATCATAAGTTTGGAAATTCTTTTGAATATGTTTTCAATGAATTCATTTCTCAAATCAATTTTTAGAATATCGTTCTAATCACGAGACAGGTCTTTATGTTTCAATAAAGTTAGAAATTTGTTCAAATATCGGGATAACCATCGGTAAGGAAATGGAGATCAAAAGATCCAATGATAAAAAAATCAGACAAACATAAAGTCAATTGAACTCAATTTCAAAGCAATTCAGTAATATTTTAAAATAAAAATAAATACATTTGCCCATGTATGTTTCTCACATTTATTTATAATTATAATAACAATAAATATAATGTGATTTGATTTAAAGAATATCTTATCCATTAAACCATTGATTCTGTGCGTAATTGCTCTTCAGAATCAGATACTCGTAGGCCAGAGCTCTGCAGAATATCTCAGTTAACTCCTTCTCCTCTTCTTTGGACACTTTTTCTCCTCTTTTGTCAATCATTTGTCTGAATCGATCGACAACTGGTCTGAGCTTCAATTCTTTGAATAATATAATTACCGAGAAGTCGTTCGGCGTATAATTCGGATTCGAATTGAGATAATCGAAGACACGTTGGCTCGCGTGATACATGGCCAGGAGTATTGCCATTATCTTCAGGAAAGAGGGGTTTGCAGTGTTATACGAGACGAGTTGCAAATAACCATAAAGCGATTGACCAAATCGTTCAGTGGCCAGACTCGGGTCAGGTTTACCGAATAACTGCTCGCATTTGGTCGAGTAGTTAGAGAATAGGTTTTCATCCAAAGCGTTGGCGCACTCATCGAAGAATTGTTTCTCTTTCTGGTCATCAGTCAATTGCTTCAAACCATTCATAAGTTTGCCGACATATCGGCCCTCAAAGAGTTGCCTATAATCTGTTAAACGTCTGTTGGCGGCGGCCCTGTTCTTTGCATTCTTCTCGCCCTTCATAAACAGTTTCTGCACGACATCATTGCCGAGGAATTCTTTGAAGATCTCATCCCCAGAATTGATGATCCGATCACTCAATTGGTTTGAGTTTTGTCTGTCGTTTAAACTGAATTTGATGTCCATTTTAGTCAAGTTTAGGCCTAAACTCCAAATCAACGAATGATTTGTTTCAAAACCTATTGAAAGTATATAATAAGTTTAAAATTAAAATATTCATTGAATCAAATTAGTTCTCAATTTCAGATTTAAAACTCCAGATGTTTATTCATTTTATAGAAAGTTTTCTAAAACCAATATATTTTAGATTTTTATTTAAAGTATATTTAATTAATAAAATATTATAATTTAAAAGAAATTCTATCTTTAAATAAGAGTAAATCCAATTTGATTACGAATAATAATCAATGATTTCCCTTAAAATTCTTGTTAATAATTAATTGGTCTTTAATTTGGTTGAAAAATATTAACATTTTTTTATTTATTTTATTTAATAATTGTATAGAATTTAAAAAAATTTTATTTATAGAAAACTAATATAATTGTAATAATAAATACACGTTTATGTCATTTATGTCATAATATTTTGTTTTAAATAAAACTTCTCGAAAATTCGTCAAAAAGTATTTTTATTTTTCTGTTTATTTTAACCTTAATGACATTTATATGATATTTGACTTAACAATAATGGGTTTTTTAAAATTTTAATGTATTTGATATTTCATAAAAAAAAATTAGATTAGTTTTGAGACAATATTTATTTATTTTTATTTCTTTCAAATGTTTACCAAATGAGAGGAAAATTTTCGTAAATGGATAACAAATATTCGATAAATAAAGTCTTGTTTCCAATTCATAAAAACCAAGTTTAAAATTCTGACCCATCAATCTTGAATCCTGATTAGAATAATATGAATAATTTGAGCAATATCCATTTTGTATCGAAGAGGTGGACAAACTTCATCAAGGCAAATAATTTTCAAAAGGGTATCGACAACAGTCAGTTCAACCGAGAGTTTGAAAAATTGGAAAAGTTTTTCGCAAATTCGTATTCAATGGTTTCGCCCTCTTTCGAGGCATATGTCAATGGGAACAGACCTCGAAAACGACTCCTTATTATTATTTTTATCAAATTGTTTGGCGGATTCATAAGCTTTTTGAGATGTGTTATCTCTATTTCACAAAACACACCATTAGTTATGCAATGGATGAGTGACGCCAACCATATAATGGGAAACCGTTATATCATTTCCCTGATTATGGCGTCGGGAGGACTGGGAATGTGTATATTCATCGGTGGCTTCACTATTCTCATGGATATGACCTCCAATTTGGTTGCCATCGAATACTTCAACGAAATTAAGACCCAGTTGAACACCGGATATTTGACAGGAAAGTATCGAGCTAAGTTTTATAAACAGCTCAAATTCACTACGAAATATGTTTCGTGGCCTCTACTCCTGTTTTTGTGCGCCAATGCCACCATGGTCTTCTCTTTGCCGCCAATAATTGCTTACAACAAACCAAATAGCATATACTGGTTACCTAGCATCATTTTCTGGTCTATTTGCACAGTTATTCTCTGCTACGACTTCTACGTCTCGTTATTCGCGATGTTTATCCTTATATACCTTTCCTCAATATATTTGAAATACCTGTTCAATCAGGTGAACGAACAAATCGATGAGAGTTTTTCAAAGAAAGACACCATTCAACTGAAGAAATGTATAATCGAGCACAACTCACTCTGCGGAACAACCGTTAAACTCAACTCATTGTTCAAAAACTATATTTACATTCTTTACATTATATGCAAACCGGGTCTCAACTCTTTACTATACACCAGTCTTTCCCCTGAGTCTAATTTGATCACTAAAATCACGACGACCTCAATGTTTATCATCACAACTGTCCAAATATTCGCCATTAATATAATGTGTTCGTCGGTGAGTACGGCAGCCCATAGGCCTAAGCGGGTGTTGTATAAGATATCGGCTCACCTCAGACTTCCTCTCCAATTGAGTTTTAAAGTAAGGGCTTTTATTTATAAGTTGTCCGGTCCTGTCATTGGCTTCTATTGTTCCGATTTATACCCGATGACAAACTATGATCTTTACCAGGATATTTGGTCGTTTGCAACCATTTATATTTTGCTCTCAACCTTTATTAAAATGTTATAGAATTTAATTGATCAAAACAAATCAAATTATTACCAAGATAGTTGAACAGAAACCCATTTTGTGTAACAAAATTGTACCTAGTTATTTATCAAATTCTAATAACCATAATAAACATAACTGTAATAATAAATGTAAAACTCTGTTAAATAAAATTATTTAATAACTAATTATTGTAATTTAAATTCAACAAGATTATATTATGTTTAAAAGTATTCAAGGCAATATAATCGGATCAAATATTTATTCATTAAATTTACAAATTAGGAGCAATGTACTTTTTCCAGATATATTCACATTCGTTAATTTTAAGTCCGACCCCAAACTCGGTATCAGTTTTGTGTTCGTCTGTAATCTCTTTAAAAGGAGCAATAATTTTGTCCCCAATTTTGTAAAACTGATGCCATTTGGGAGACGACTCTCTCGATGGCCGACCAGTCCTCACAAAACTCGAAAAGTATTCAATGATTTCCTGAGACACTTCTCTTTCTTTGTCTACATATCTGTCGACATCAGTGAAGGGAACACCAAATAGAGGATAAATGTCATCGAAATGGCAAACACCCATCCATTTGGCACAGAATAACTTATCGGTACTGCCTTCAGGTTTACTCTTGAAATAGTATTGGAAGACATTGGATTTGGGGTCCTTTTCATACAACTTTTTGCCAAAGTTAATAGTCGGGCACAACAAGGAAGCATCACCTAGAGCAATTCCAATTGCTTTCCATAAATCATGTGAACTGCTATCCTTCGAAAGGCCTGGAATATAGAATTTCAGTCAAATGAAAATATGAGTAAAGAGGTATCTTACCTCTAAAATAAAACCTTGCTACTTTATCAATATTATCAGCTATATCTGGGAAGAAATGTTTGAAAAGGTTTTCAAACGTGGTCTTTGCCGTATTGAAATCGATTTGAGGCGGGTCATGCTTATCGAACTTAGGGCCGGCTAAGCCCAAAGGCAATAGAAATGATCCCTCGTCTTCAGTCGTGGTTATCATTAAATTGAAGTTCTTTTTAAAGTCATTGTTTTCCAACATTGTTAGGGGAGAGTCCGGAAGCAGTTGACCGTCGATAAGAATCGGAACCAGACAGTATGTACTAGGACCCACTGCAGGTAAGGTCAATTGTTCAACAGGCTTGTTTTGGATGCAATCAATTTCTTCGGGTGAAAACCGGTCAGAATTTTGTTCGTTTTCATGGGTGCAGTCGATCTTTTGTAAGTACAGTTTGTATTCTTTCAGGAGATTCTGTTTATCACAAATGCCTGTATTAGAGGCCACAGAACCCGACATAAGAATAGCATTCTTGAAGAGATGACGTGTGAAAGGCGACAGAATAAGGACACTCCCCGTAAAAGCGCCGGCACTCTCCCCAGCGATTGTTATCTGACTGGGATCTCCACCGAAGTATTGGATATTGTCATTAACCCATTCCAGTGCCAGAGCCTGATCCCAGATACCCATATTTCCGGGGGCATCATCAGTACCCGTATACAAAAAGCCGAATACATTCAATCTATTAATCAAATAACAACTGAGTTAACCATGGTCCGTTAGAGACTAACTAATTGAAGAAAGTAACTATTATTGAAATATACCGATAATTAATAGTGACGACAACGATATCGCCCTTCGCTGCCAACACATGACCCGAATAAAATTTTTCAGCCGACGAACCAACGGTTAGTGCCCCGCCATGAATCCAAAACAGCACCGGCTTAAGAGTTTCTTCAGAATGTTCGCCACTGGGAGACCATATATTCAAATAGAGACAGTCCTCACTCATATTTGTATTAAAGTAATCTTGGTGACCCCTATTGTGCCAACAATTGTTTGGCCATTGTTTTGCATCCAGCACACCAGACCATTCACTCGTCGGCAAAGGCTTCTTGAACCTCAACGGCCCAATTGGTGGCACAGCATAAGGTATTCCCAGAAAGACATTCAAGTCTTTCCCTTCAAAAGTGTCTCGTTTGCCATCAATTAACCCATTCTTTATGCGAACACTTATTGTTTGCTTTTCAGCCAAAGTTATCGAAACCGATATAATCACCAAAAATATGTGAAAAAGTTTTACAATCATTTTAAGACACTTTTCCAATAATTAATGAGAACCAACTCCTTGTTTAAGCACTTCTCCTGTCAGTAATGATCGAAGGCTTTTAATTAAAATTTAGCCAATTTTTCTCTTATAGATAGTTTCAATGAAATCAAGAGATAAGCAAGAACAGATAAACATTGGATACATTACATCAATTATATGTTCCCTGCATTTACTCCGGATTAAAAATTTGTTAACTTTTAATTCATAATTAAGTAATGGTCAATCAAACAAATATCAAATTTTATCAGGAAGCTTAATTGAATAAAGTTAGCATGGTAATCAGAATTATGCACATCTCTGGTCTATGCGTTTGTTGTTCGCAATTGAAGGACACTTCGGTCTTCGAATCAAATCTAAATTATTCCATATTTTAATAATCTTATCGTTTTGTGGATACTATCCGTCAAATAATTTTGGGACTCATTCACCAAATGATTGATAAAAATTGATATAAAACTTAGCTTATATTTAAATTACTCTTTTAAAGTGCCAAATAATTAATGAAATATTAAACTGGGATTACTTTTAATGAATTTCGTGGTTAAGAAAATATGTGTTTATTAATAATGATCATGGTAAAACCCTTATAACCAGTTTTTGTTGTAATCATTGCAGACAAGACTACCGATAACTGAAACCATGGAATGACTGACATTCAGGTAAACAAACGATTATTGAATAACAACTTTTAATCAATTGAACGGTGACCAAGTTCTTTGATCAAGGACAGAGAAAATTTTTGACATTAATTCCCAAATAATATATTTTTGAAAAATATTCAGATATTCTTTAATTTGAAGACAGTTTTTATTGTAATCATTGCAGAGAAACACTTGACGTCTCTTCAATTTATTGAATCATAAATTGAGAGCTATTTTGGTAAACAAACTCTTATTGTAAAACATATTTTAATTAAATGATAATATCTTTTCGTGAAAAGGATTAAAATATTATTAACTCAGCATGATCATTTCTTTTGTAATTTATATAATATAATTAAATTATTCTTAATTTAATTTAAAGTAACCAACAAGTTGTGTAAAATGTGTTTAGTGATGACTTGCAACTTGCAAGGTCATTCTTCAATGAATTATTGTTTGAATTTTGAATTTGAAAAATTTTGAATTCCCATGGTGTTTTGAAATAATCTTTCTAATGATTACCAAGAATGACTTATCTCTACCACTACACTGACTTCAAGCATACCCAGGATATAATTCGAGATAAAATGATTAAAGCATCTGAACTGAAGAGTTCTGACGCCATGTTTGGTAAAGGAGTGTATTTGACTTCAATGGGCGAAAGGTTTTCGGTTAAGGAAATTGTTGTAAACAATTGGGGGGACAGTAAGACCGCTCTCCAACAGAATATATCAAAAGTCAAGTTTTACTTCAAAGTGCTGTCCAATGATTTGCCGGGTGTTAAAAGTGTTGCCAAGAATAGGGATGTGTGGCTCTACCCGAATGACCTTGATCTGATGCCCTTGATCAATAAGAGAGCGCTAACAATCGGACATATCGAGGATGAGTCCGAGTGGTCTGAGTTTTGCCACCTGTTCCACTTCGAGTCAGCCATCACTAAGACAGAGGTTATTACCACAAATATTGAATAGTTCTGTTCAGCAAATAAACTTAACAAGTTAAAAATTATAATTAAATAGAATGCAATTTATTGTTCAAAATAATGTACATAACTTATGTCTATTGTAATAAATTATTTTTATCTGGCTAACATTTCATTGAATATTTATATTATTTAGCAAGAATAAATATCTTTGTAGTCATCTTAAAAACAAATATCAAATTAATTGCTGATAATCGCCAACAGATATAATCCGAGTTATTATTCATTTTTATATAACTGTCGTAAAAACGGTTGAAATCAAAGAACTTCTAAACAAAAGACACCTTTTGAGCAATTATTTCAATTGAATTAAACTCGAAAAAAAGTAATCTAGCAAGTTTTTTCTCAAAAATTCTAAACAAGTAAACATAAAGGAAGATTAGTTTATCAATATTAAGAAATGCCGTACCTCTTTCACTTCACTAACTTCCAAGGTATGTTGAATATAGTAAACTCAAAAATGATCCAGGCATCGGAGGTGAACGCGGCGTTTGGCCCCGGAGTCTACTTGACGTCAATGGCCTACAACTTCAGTGTCGACGAAATAATTGCCAACAATTGGGGTCAATCACAACAATTCATAAAAGGTATCCGGGATAGAGTGATGTACTACTTTAAGATCGATTCAGAAGACTTGCCCGGAGTCAAAAATGTGGGTGAAGGCCAGGGTCGAGATGTGTGGCTATATCCTGGTGATATTGATTTAGAGCCATTGATGGAAAAGAAGGTGCTTCGCATCGGTCACATCAAGAATGAGGACGAGTGGTCTTCAATTCAACTCAGTATTTAGATGTGTTTGATTAAAGTCACTTGCTCATTTTATTAATTCCATATCACGTGTTATCATATTTTAAACTTACTTTAATGACTTAATTTTAAAATTGATTTCAATAACTATGATAATCAAGAATTGGTGAACCTTTATTTGATCCGGTAACTTTATAATTGATTCACCTATCCAAATTAAGTGTTGAAAACCCATAAATAAGCAAATTTTATAAATAAAGGTAAATTTCAAGTCAATTATTATCAATTCATTCAGTTTATTGAATAAATTTATAATTATTTTTAAAATTGAAAAATTTGCATGTTACAAAAATATTAATAATTAAAGTTCAATCATTACTACATTAGTAAGTAATGTCACCATTTAATTGTCATATTCCGGTTGTAATATCAGTGGTTCATAAGCTCGGGTGTAATAATTGATTTCCGTAATTATTTCATCGTTCAAAGGATTGTCTATTCTTGTGTTGAAAGTGGCCAGAATACCCTGGATCTCCCAGTCCCACTCTCGAGTGTCCCATTTCGAGATAATTGTTCTCAGATTAATCAAGTCATTCACAATTATAACAATAGGCTTCGGGGATTTGCTTGATAAGTCACTAGACTTTAAGGATCGGATTCCAGAGCCGTCAGTATTAATCATAACAGTATAGTAATCGAGGGCACAGTCATTATCGGGACAGTATTGTGTTCCACCCATTGCCTTGGTCATGCATTCATCTTCAAAGTGATTGAATTTGTTTAGGTTCGGATTGAATGCATTGGTCTCACTAATTGTTGCTGTCACCAATTTTCTTGGTTCAATATTATGAATAATTTGAGCTTGCTTTCCTAGAAAACTTTGAATTTTAGTCACATCCACATCAAAACGTCTATTAGGCTGTGGCTGTATAATATCCATAGTATCCAGGCATTTATCGACCTCATCTACCATTGTTTTAATTATATTCTCAGGAATGTCGAAGAGATCCCAAGCGGCTAATGATTTCTTTTTGCTCAAACGCTTCACCAAAGGTTCAAGGTGCTTTTCATAATAATTTGTTATGAATGGTTCATTTAGAAATTCCGTGGGCAAACTGGGTGAATGAGAGCTCCATAAACTGATTATAACAAAAATGCCCTTGCTCTCACACAACTCCAAATCGTTCTCCAAGCTATCAATCATTTGATTGAAGCTCACTTCTCCTCTGTTTGGGACAACAAACCACTCGTCCATATTTAGATGAATTTTCACTGTATTCTCCTTGGTAACTTTCATTTTATTCAGCCATTGTTCTAGTTCATTTTCTTTCCAATTAAATGGCAGTTCAACGCCAGAGAACATGAATTTTTTATTTCTATATGATAGATGTCCTGAGTATATTCCCAGTTCCTCAGTAGTAGCTTGGTAATAAAATATTATGAAACATTTTTAAATTGGAAATTATAATAATTTTCGGCTATTTTTATACCTGATTCGGGATAATTGAATTGACGATCGTTTAAGACGGCGCATACTTTTGTGCCGACCTGGCTCCAATTTTCAATGCAATGATAATTTTTTACTGATTCGCAAAGAAATCGCGGATATCTGGTGAATACATTGCCGGGTGTTGTCGCTATGTCTTTAACCCATTTCATATCTTTAGTCGGATAAAAGAATTCCTTTTTTTGATTTCCACTCCCTTTGGATAAAAAATAAAAATTGAAAATTCAGCTGCTCTTTAAATTGTTCAAGATCATTGATCAAAATTTAACAAAAAATATTTACCTTCAATTTTTGAAAATGAAAATTCTGCAAGCTGGTTCATTAGTATCTCAGATACTTGGTAAGATAAGACATGAATATTATTGCCACCCAGGTATAAATTCCTTAATCTTGATAACTTTTGAGCCACTTTTAAGGGGAAACTTTTGATTTGATTTTCCCTCAAATCGAGATACCAAAGGGGAGAATCAAAATCGAGTAACCAATCAACTGTTTCTATTGGGTTTCCAGTTATTTTCAGAACTCTAAGCTTGCTCAATTTTGTAAATGATCCAGGCTCAATAGTGGTTAGTCCAATGCTCTCAAAAGTCAGTGAAATTACACTTTGAACAGAGAGGATAGATTTGAATTGCGAGCCGACAGTTTTTAATTGACCATGCTCAAAGTGAATCAGTTTGACTTTGTCGAGACCACTCAGAGTTTCCCAATTGAAAGGGCCGTCAATAGCAGGGTCTTCAATAAAAATTGTATCTATAAATGTCAAAACTTTCAGGCTGTTCTTGTTCAATCCAGAAAATGGTCGGCGAATCCTATCATTGGTGAACATGGTGCATTTTCTAAACACAAGATTGGTTATCGACAGATCCGATAAAATAGTCTCCGGTAGTCCATCGACGTTATCAATGTTCTCGATAACAAATGAGTTGATTTGTTCACTCGATAATAAACCGTATCTATCAGTTTCAAAAGGTATCTTGGTACTCCAATCACAAACAGCAGTAATAGCTGTATCGAGACCATCACCGCCTGAAATTCAAATTAAAAATCTAACAAATGACTGAAAACTAGTCTGACTATTGGCAATACCTTCAGGTGCTGGATAGCATTGGCAGTAATCCGGGCAGTTTTCAAAATCTGTTATCGGTTTGTCCGATGAGAAGCACGACATAAGAAACAAACAAATGAAAGGATTTAAAACCATTTTTATGCCAAAAAATGTAATTTTCACTCAAAAAATATTTTCTTCGCTATTATTTATGGGTTTGTATGAAGAAAATGAATGACATTTGATATAAATTACAAATAATAATCACGAAATCCTAACAACATCTCAATTTCTATTTCATTAATCTTTTTGTTTACATTCTACTCGTAGTAAATCAATTCATTATCATTAGGATTAATGAATTGGAGTGAGAGAGAGAGAGAGAGAGAGAGAGAGAGAGAGAGAGAGAGAGGACATTTAGTCGCGTAAATGTTTTTTAAGCCACAACTATCGAAATTAGATATGACCAAGATATTAACAAGAGAAACCACCTGAAATTTCGGCCGCTAAAAAATTGAATAACCCAGTGGTGTGGGTGCAGTGGTTTTTCCAGATCAACGGGATGTCACACCCCATATATGATAACTCCAAATGTTAAGCCATTTTCAAAAATCATAACTATCTTGCTCAAACAAATCCCCCACCCTTCGAAAAAAGGGAAAATTATATTTAGTCGGGTTAGTGAGTGGTTCGAGGGGTGGGGGCTCTTATAGTAATTGAAAAAAATCTTCAATATTTATTTGATTGGTTTTATTATATGGAATAAATTTTTAATCAAATTGACTCATCTTGTAATCCAAGAGTGGATTTAATCCATTTGTTTGAGAGTAATAAACGTCAAACTATCTTAAATCACATGTTTTATAAGACCTTGCTCAATAGCTGCGTCCTAACAAATTATTCAATAGTTATTATCTAATCAATAATAAGATTATTGGATAATATTTATTGATATCTACCGCACTGTCTTGACATTGAAATCAATTTTGCCAGGTTAAAAGTTAATGTCCAACTGTATTACCAATTTGAATATTGTCTAATTTGAAAAGTTGCAAGGGGCTTTGTTTGGTTTTATTAAATAAAACTGATATTTAATTTAAGTTTTAATTGAATGTAAATTAATGGACACAAAAAATAATAAGAAAACACTCGAAAAGCACTCAAAAGATAATTAAAAGAAATGATTTTAATAATAATTATTTGATAAAAAACAATAGACTTTAAGTGATTTTTAAGAAACTTATTTCAGTCATCGAATAGTTTTTAAATAGAAGAGAAATATGAGACTATTTCTCTTCTCATTTGTTCCTGCAATTTTTATTGCAAATTCTTTGGTAATAGCAGAAAATAATCTTGATCAAGTTTATTTTACTGTTAATGAAGTGAACCTAACCATTCCGAATACGGAACCAGACTGTCGGCGGACTGTTGGCTATGAAGTTAATTTGTCCCCAAAAGAAAAGCAACAAATCTGTAAAGAGAAATACCCTGATTCAATTGAAAACCTAGAGGTAAGCTACCATGCTAAAGTCAATTAATAATCTAAGGATTAATTTCAAGTGCTATGACAGCAAATACTCGCCCAACCCGTGTCTTATTAAATGCTTTCAAAAAACATCAGGTATTCAGATCACTCAAACATACTTGATAAATATTTTTGAGTTTCTTTAGATCTAGGAAAACACCATTGTTCAAATACTGATGTGAAGGATACAAAGCTATTGTCAATTATTGATCGACCATGTGGTAAAGATGCAAATGAATTTGAACAGGTAATAGAGCAACGGTTTCAACAAATTATAATTTCATTTTTTCTTAAATCATATCCAAGGAGTGTAGCATCAATGGCTGCTGTGATTGGCCCAAGATAACCCCTCCCTTTACCGCTATGACCACTCCCACAACCCTTCAAACCAATGAAACCACTCCCACAACCCTCCAAACTAATGAGACCACTCCCACAACCCTCCAAACTAATAAGACCACTCCCACAACCCTCCAAACTAATGAGACCACTCCCACAACCCTCCAAACTAATGAGACCACTCCCACAACCCTCCAAACTAATGAGACCACTCCCACAACC
>JAQGBD010001914.1:0-12474 GCA_034698165.1 Punctoribates punctum | reverse complement strand
TTAAAAAATTTTCTACCTCGCTTATACCGGCATGCCGGTATTGACCATCAACCCTTTTTCTGGGAAATGGTCCTCCTGGCCTATACCGGCATGCCGCAGTATGAGGGGTTATACGGTAAGACAAACAATTCATTTTGGATACTGTCCTCACATTAACATTAAGTACAATAATTTATTACTAAATTCTGAAATTTACGAATTTTTGTAGTTTTATCGCTGTTTTAAATTAGATTCTCTTAAAAATAAATCGAATTGATTTCAGGCAATCCTAAGGAGGTTTCGGCCAAAACTATCACAGAGTTGGTGAAGACGGTAACCCTTACTAATGAAGAAATACAACTCTTGACTGATATCCTACTCAACAAACAAAGCGATGGCTCCACTGAATGGCGAAAGGTTTTAAAAGCGATTTATAGAGTATTTGTTGTTTC
The DNA here is from genome assembly GCA_034698165.1 of Punctoribates punctum. Classification (NCBI taxonomy): domain Eukaryota; kingdom Metazoa; phylum Arthropoda; class Arachnida; order Sarcoptiformes; family Punctoribatidae; genus Punctoribates; species Punctoribates punctum. The sequence continues at coordinate 12,043 of JAQGBD010001914.1, read as the reverse complement.
AATACTTATTCTGTTTAGAAAAACGATCCGTTGGCTGTTCTTAAGAAACAATTGCAAGAGAAGGAACAGGCGCTCGAAAAGGCTATGAAAAACCTTTCGGCTGCCGTTCAGAAGACTCGGGATTTGCGGACCGAATTGGAAGATGAAAAGTCTCGTCAGTTGAACGGGAGAGAGAAGAGCCAACAAATGCAGATCGAAATACAAACTTTGCATTTGAAACTCCAACAGAACTTTGAGAGCCATCGCTCAGAAATCAATGCTATGCAGAAACAGTTACAACAAATTCAGGTTAAGTGCAATGAAGAGCGCAATCACTCCCTTAGACTCCAAGAAGACAACGCAAGGCTTCAACAGTTGGTTAAAAATGAACAGCACCTCAAACACGAAATCGAACAGATGAGGGCAGACCGGCAACAGTATGAGCTCAGAATTGCCGCCTCACAGAAGTCTAATGAAGAACTCATTCGAAAGACTCAATCCATGGAAAGTCAAATCCGAAGTCTGACTGATATGCAAAAGAGTGATGACTCCAAACATAAGAATTTGATTCATGAGTTGAGCCAACAATTGGCCAAAAGTGAGGCTCAGAGGAATTCTTTGGGCGAAGAGTTGAGTAATGCCAGCAATAAATTTAATTCTCTCGAAACCGAAAGCATTCAAATTAAGAGCCGTTTGAAAGATAACGAAGACTTCAAGAATACTGAAATGAAACGACTGTTGGATCAGATTTCAGAACTAAATAAAGAAAAACAAATTATAGAAAACGCTTTAATTGAAGCCAAAAGCGAACAAAATGGAGACCAAAACAATGATAGACAGGAATTACTCAAAATTAATGATCAATTGATGACCACTAAAGAAGAACTGAATTCTCTGAACAATTCGTTTGATAACCAAAAGAAAACAAATGCAGAACTCATCGAAAACAATCGGTTGGCGATGGAATCGATTCAGAAACTCGAAAACGAAAAGAAGAAATGCATTGAAAATGCGGATCAAATGTCAGAACAATTGAAAAGCGAAAATCAAGCGCTGAGACAACAAAATGAAAGCCTTACCACTAAACTCAACGAAGCACTCGATTCCATAAACTCTCGAATTCAAGAACTCGAAGCTATAAAATCAGAGCTCCGGCAGGTGTTGCCGACTCTGGACACTCAAAGTGATGATTGGATCTCCAAAATCCAAAGCATTTTCAACGAGAAATTGAGTTCTTATTCAAACCAGTCTTCAGACGGCGACCAAATCAAAGAACTCGAATCTCTTCTCAATATTGAAAGAGAAAAGTCCAATGAATTCCAAGCGAAAGCCACTGAATTCGCTTCAACCCTTTCCCAAACAGTTTGTATTTAATTGATATTTGAATAAAATTTTATAAAATATTTTAATTCTTTTAGGAATTGATTTTGAGTGAACTCCAGAAGAAGATCGAAAGTCAAGAAACAAATTCAAAAACAAGAGAACAAGAATTCGAAACCGAACTGAAGTCTCGTTCGGATGAAAACAATAAACTCCGCGAAGAAGTCAAAAGACTTGAATCGAGTTTAGTTCAGATCCAAGAATTTAAAGAAACCATCGCTGATATGGAACACAAACTCAAAGAACTTCAGTCAAAACTGAGCGGAGAAGAGAACGAGAAGAGGATTTTGGAGCAGAAATACGATGAGGTCAGCAAAAGACAGGTATTGAAAAGCATGCCATTCCCTGTGAGCCCCCTCTCACTGAAAAATCAATATCAATAATGTCATGCTTTTCATTCAATTGTTTTCTTTTTACTCTTGATATCAATGAAAACATTTTAATCATATTTTAGGCGACAAAAAGTGTCACTAATTTAAGCCAAGAGTTGAGCGAAAGGGCCAAAGAAATGGAAGCCTTTGAAACTGAAAAATCCGAAATCGATAAAACGAAAGGCGAGTGCGAAGAACTGAAGTCACTCCTCGAAAAGGAACGAAAGATATCAAAAGATTTGAATCTACAAAACGTTCGCTTGAATTCGTTGGTAAAAATAGGACACCAGTCCCTTAAGATGGAAGAGGACAAAGTCAAGAAACTCGAGGCTCAGCTTAATCTGAACAACGGATCTGTTTCTTCGGCCGTCAACTGTTCTACTAATGGGTCGCCCGAAACAATTGCAAACAACAACTGTTCTAACGTTAACTCAAGTGATAACTCAGAAGAGGTGAGGATTTGAGTCCAGACACAAACCCATTGATTGTATTCTTAGACCAGAAATGAATTATAGTTTTATATCGATTTATGTCTTTTATTATTCTTTTTATGACACAATTTGTCATTAGTTACCGGCGTTTACTAATCCGACTCAAACTCAGACTCCTTTCCTGTCCAACAGTACTAACAATAAAAATAAAAGCAAAAGAACGGTAAGAACTGAATAACAGAATCGCAACGGTTTTAGTTGTGTTTCGTTTGATTTCTGATTTAACCTCAACTCATAACTCATTTAACTTTATATCCTTTAAACCGTTGTCTGAAATGCTGTTCCTCTCAAATACTAAACCTTTTGATTGAATCCTGTTTTGATCGGAATCTAAAGCAAACTAAATCCGGTTCTGATCCTAAGTACAAAAAGTTTAAAATTAGAGGTATGTCTAAAATCGGGTCTTTCATCGTTCGTTGCTTTGCTCTGTGCTCTATATGGGGTTCTTTTCTCTGTCGGTCCTCTCTTTCATGTCTCTCCTCTTTTACACATTCGAGCGCTCATTTCAATCACGCAATCAATGCATTTGTTGTAAAAACCCAATCAATAACTGATGAATAATCCATTCTTTTCCTTCCGGTGCTAACTAAAGGCTGCTTCGGTTAAAACCAATTCATCGCATTAGACATCAAATGATTCGGCTATCGATCGGATCCACCATTTATTCGATTTTTAAATTTATTAGTTTTAAAAAAATGGGTTTTTCTGCAAAACTATTATAATTATTATTATTTAATGCAAACAAATAAAAGATTTATTTATTAAAAGTTGCGGTCAATCAGTAAATCACTAAAAAATGTTTAAAACAAATGAGAGTTAATTCGTTCGTTCATTCCGTCCATTTGTGAGTACACTTGGAATCGGTGCACACGTAGTAAAGCCTCATATCGTCTTCAGCCCTACGACTCTGGCCCTGGAAGAAAACCGCCTCTTTATGGCCACATTGAGGACAGGGATGTTCTTTAGTTCGTGGAAGTGTGGGGTCGTGTATAACGTCGGGAACTATTCGCGCCAATTCACTAAACGGTTGAATCAAATCAATTAAATGCATAAATCATTGAAATGAGAACCGACTCGACTTCGTGAGTGATTTTATTCACATAAACGCAGTTATTGTCTGCGATCTGCTTATAGTCACAGTTCCGGCACTAAAAAGAAAACAATGAATCAGAGGTCAGTCGGCAAACGATTTACCGCTATTTAAGCGTCAAAGTCATGACTTACGGCGTAAAGCAATACTCGGGTCTCTTTATCTTCGCGCGGATACAACATATTATTGCTGTTAAACATTGGATTAAACTATTATTTGTTCTCAAATCTAAGAAAGACATACCATTCCTGACAGAACTTAATTCCCACAAATTTCGGGCCTTCGGTCTCCGCTTGTATTTCAGGTACGATTCGGGGCATAGTTTTGGTCAATATGTGGTCGCAATTCAAATAAATTTTGTCAAAAATGTTAAAATTGTGTTTAAAATCAGTAAAAAGTGGTTAAAATCAATTTAAAATCCAATTTTAAAAAGCGTTCAAATGTCGACAATAAGCAGATTATTCCTCATATGAATGACGTCCTGATTATCACCACTTCTTATGTCTTGAAAGAAGTCAACACTCTTTCAGATGCATATTATATTAAATTTAAATTTTAATTAATATTAATTAAATTTAATCATCTCTTGGTTTCAATGATTTCTTTTTTGAAAAATGAGTCAAAGTTTGTTTAAAAATTCAAAGCGTTGTGTCTTTGACTCAAAAAATCATTAATTTGTCAAAAAGTTTTGTAAACAAATGCTTTGAATTCTAAAGAATTGACGTTTGAATTGTCACTCAAGAAGTGATCCAAATTAAGAACCAATGGATAACTTTCTTCTGATGTCATTTATTTGGTAGTTGTGTCTCATAAACGGTCTCAATTTAGAACCTAGATCAAAAAGTCCATTACTTTTGGTTGGAGTTACGAAAAAAAGTTAAAACATGTGATCGGAACTAATTAGTTGTCAAATATGTGGTAAGTCATAGAAAAATGATTTTAACGACTAATCAATTGGCGATTCGGTCATCGATTCAATCAAATGACAACTTTTTTAGTGCAATATTTGTCTGAAATCTCTCTTTTGCGAGGAATCAGTTCTTAATATATTAAAAATTGAATTAATTTTCATATTCAAGGAATCGATGACTGAATTAATTGAGAGATAAACTAATCCAACATTTTTTAAATGATATAAACCACTGAACAACAGGTGGTCTCGAATTATCGCCGAATATCCATTCGTTTTAGTGGTCTCTGTATTGGCCATCAATTGGAGCTTAATTTTGATCTCAATATTGAATCACGAGTTGCCCTCATTTGAAGACCCATTACTTGGTTTCGAAGTGAGAGGAACCGACATCTCTGACCGAACTAATGCCTGGAAACTGCTTCTCGAGAGCACCGCTTCCAACGGAAACCTTAGTCTTCAGCCAAAAACAAATAATTCATTAGAAATAAAGTCGAAAAATGGGACTTACCGTAGAGATGAAGATATTGAGCACATCGTAGAAGACATGGATTCCGATGCATTTCGATCCCGAAGTCATAATTTAACCCAAAAAGAGTTCTTTTGTGGGAAAATACTCGAAGATTACGCACAGGTTATCATCTCTTCAGTTGATAACAGGGATCTGTTTTCTGTTGAATCGATCAAAACTTTGTGTCAAATCGACGAAACCCTTCTCCGATTAGAATTGATGGATAGCGACAACCCTTTCCACGAAAGATGCGAAACCAAAAATGCGAGCAATTGTTGTAAGAGTTGGTCTCTTCATAATTATGTTCTTCTTTTATCTAAAAAGAAATTTTGTCGACAAATAAATGAGAGGGACGTCAACGCACTGAGAAACCTATTGGAGAGATGTGCGCCCTTTTACCACAATTTTCATCTGAATGAGGACTGTCTCAACGAACCAACTCTTTGCAAGAATGCAGATCCGCATTGTTTTATAGGAGAAAACGCTGTCTTCAATTCAATGCATTATTTGGTTGACTATCAGTTCCTGAATCCAAAAAATCCAAATCAATCTAAACTGAAGTTAACGAATATATTCCTTCCAATCGCTAAAAGCACTCAATTATTGGAATATTTCGAACATTTGTCGTCTCAGAGCTTAGAAATAGAGGGCATAGAAGTGGTGGCAATGGATTTGGGTCTCAAACAAACACTCTTCGATCGATACCTTCTTTATGACACAATTTACTTAATTATCGCCTTTTGTGTCATATTATTGTCGCTATATTTGTATACGAATTCTCTGACGGTTACTATAATAACCGTAATGACAATCATAACGTCTTTGGGAACGACTTACTTCTTGTATACTGAGATCTTCCGAATGAAATTCTTCCCATTCATGAACTTACTGTCGATAGTCATCGCAATTGGTATTAATTTTCATTCAATACTCATTTCTTATAACTTATATAAAGAAATTGGTTAACCCCTTGACCTCAAAATCTTTATCAGGCATATGATAGGTCAGAGTTTTTCCCAAGTTTCAATTTTCCCCGTTTTTTTCAAATTTTCTCTTTGAGTCTAGGGGGGAGGGGAGGGGCGCTTAATCCAAAAAGTTAGACCTCAAGGGAGGCACAAGGCCAGGTCTTCCTCTAACACATCCCTGATCTTAATTAACAATAATTCAATCTTAATTTGATGTCTAAAGGCATCGGTTCCGACAACGCATTGATATTTTGTAAATTATGGGAAACCGCCAAAAGTGAAGCGAATGAGTATTCATCGGTGGAAGTGGTGCGCAAAACTCTGAGCCACGCCTGGATGTCGATATTGGCAGCGAGTGCGACAACAAGTCTGGCCCTTTTCGCCGGATATTTCTCTGATATCACTTCAATCAAGTGTTTTAGGTTTGTCTCAGTTTTGAGAAATACTTCACGTAATGCATAAAATTGTGTTTCAGTGTATTCGCGAGTACTTCGGTTGCCATCAATTTTCTTATAACTCTTCTGACACTTCCGTCGGCTGTGATTATTGCGAATAAGCTTTCATTTTGTAACTCTTTTTCGGGATATTTTCAAAAATGTCATTCAGTGCTGTCCTTCCTTTCGAAGAAATTATTTGAAGAGATATTCTTCAAAATAATCTTAAAATTTCGTTATATTATCGTTGGATTAATGGGATTGACTTCAATGGCGTCAATCATTATAGTTGTATACAGACCTCAATTACAACTTCCAAACTCTGATGAATTCCAAATCTTCAGTTCCGACCATTACTTCGAAAGATATGATTTCGAGTTCAAGAATCAGTTTTGGTTCAAACGAATCAAAGATAAAAACGACGATCTCTTGTATTTTATGCCCATTAGAGTTGTGTTTGGGATCAGAGCTGAAGACAATGGCGATCCATTCAACCCCTGGAATAGGGGTTCTCTTCAATTAGATTCTAATTTTGATGTTTCGTCGGCTGAGAGTCAGTTATGGCTGATTCGGTTCTGCAGAGAGCTTCGGAATCAGAGTTTCTATCGGCCAACGATGGGACCACTGCTTTCCAATTGCTTTATAGAAACCTTCAAAGATTGGATGGAAAACCGCAAATGTATTGACGCTATAAATGGATTCGATCGGACGCCCTGTTGTCAGAGCTCTGCGTTTCCTTATAAGCCAACGGTTTTCAATCTGTGCCTCAATAAAGTGATTGATCTGTTGGACAAAACCCCTAATTATTATTTGGCACAGGATTGGGCCGGACCTCGATTTGATAAGAAATCTCTTCAGATGGTGTCCGCAGTCATCGAATATGACTCTAATTATTCGTTCACTCATTCGTTCGTTGAAATGAATAGCTTTTGGAATAAAATCAATGATTGGGTGTCCCATGAGATAGAAGGGGCGCCGCACGGCTTGCAAAAGGGATGGTTCGTCAGTAGTCATATGGATTTTTACGCACTTCAGCTCTCATTATCTAAAGGAACGGTCAAATCAATTGCTTTCGCCGTTTTCTTCTCATTCTTAGCCTTAGTGTTAATGACTTATGATCTCAAACTCAGTATTTTGTCGATCGTTACCATCTCTTCGACAATATTCTCGACAATCGCTGTTTTAGTGGCACTCAATTGGAAGCTCAATGTATTGGAAAGTATAAGCATTTCGTTAGCCGTGGGTCTGGCCATTGATTTCACTCTTCACTATACGATTGCATTTAAACTTTCGGCACAAGTCGTGAGTTTATAATCAATATAAAAGTGTTTCTCAAACTTAAATTCAATGAAATTTGTTTTAAGGAAAACAAAATAAACGGAATCCACTATTCGTTAGTCCGAAGCGCCAGTCCTATTGCGATGGCGGCACTCACCACATGTATGGCCGGCCTATTGATGCTATTCTCGTCAATCCTGGCGTATATACAAATCGGAACTTTTATGGTTGTCTTATCTCTGATGAGTTGGTTGTATTCAACTCTTTTTCATTTGGTTTGTCTCTTAATTTAATCTTCGATTTTAAAAACTTAACGATATTTTGTTCTAATTATAGAGTTTGTTAAGTATTTTCGAGAATGTCGTCCCTCAGACTCAGCGCCGATCGATGTCTTCTACGATATTCAGTTTTCTTAAGCGCCAACACTCTTCTGATCCAATGGATCCGATCCGAAGATCAACATTAGAGTCGATTACAAGCGGAGAAAAGTTGAACGGATCCGTCACTAATGGAGGCCTATCTGTCTCTTCTTCTTCGAGTCCAACAAACAGTTCCTTTCAGTTTCAAAATCAGAACGAATGCCACGAATTGGAAACAATGATCAAAAACTGAATTATTCTATGAAATGATATTATTTTTTGTCCATTTCGTCATTTTTGACAATTTTTGCTCAGAAATTATCAAATATTTAATAAATGTGTAATTAATTAAAAATATATTGACTTATCATTTGTCAAATGCTTTCGTTTTATATATAAATATTTGTTTAGATGTCTATAAATTGCTTACAATTTCTTCAGTTTTTAAATCTCAAGAAATCGGAAATTACATAAAATCTTAATTAAAGGAAGAGTTGTCTTAAAGTGAGTTCTTTGTGATCCGTTGGTTATGTAATTCAAATGATTTGTCCAATACATCGATAGTGAAGTCAATGTCCTCTTTATTCACACAAAGCGGAGGTTTTATTCTGAAGACGTTTCCATTCGGACCTTCAAATCGCAATTAAGATTATGTTTTTTTTTATCTGAATTGAAGCCATACCTCCTCTGCCAATAAGTAAACCCATTTGTTTACAGTCCTCCAGAATGTGATCGAAGTCAGTCTTTTTCATTGGTTTTCTTTCATTCTATGGAAAAATTCAATGAAAATCGTTTTAAGTGATAACAATGACTAACAGGACAGCCATCAATCAGTTCCATTCCAATCATTAGCCCCTTTCCCCGAACGTCTCCCACAATATTTGGATATTGTTCTCGAAGTTCTGCCAAACCTTTTAAAAGTCTGGTTCCGACGATTTCAGAGTTTTGTTGAAGTTTTTCGTCGTCAATAATATTTAGAACATTGAGACCAACACAAGCGCTCAGAGGATTACCGCCATATGTGTTGAAATAACTTGCCTTGGTCAGTGTCTCAGCTATATCTTGTCGGGTAATCACTGCCGCCAAAGGAAAACCATTGCCAATACCTTTAGCCATAGTGACGATATCGGGTACGATGTGGTGTCCCTCAAAACATAATCAAAATCTGACTAAAATGGTCTAAAAGGCCAAAAAATACTTGAAATCCCCAAAAATGAGTTCCAGTTCTGCCAAATCCTGTCTGAACCTAAAGTTTGAATGAAATTCGAATGAAATCAAATTAAAGTCAGCAATGAATACCTCGTCTATAATAAAGACACCCTTTCGTTGACGGACTGAAAATGAATTAAAATTATAAACTTTTTTCCCAAAAATAAATCAATTGATTGGAGTCTAACCTAAATCAAAGGCTCGCTTCAAATAGTGTTTTGGGTACTGAACCACTCCTCCCACTCCTTGTATCGATTCAGCAAAAAATGCGGCGATTTTTTTAGGTAGAGTTGTGTCGAATAATTGCTGCAAATCTTCAATATAGAGGTCACAGGCCTTACACTGACCCTCCAGACAGTGACACTCCCGTGTGGTCTGAACAATAGAGTCGCGACAGTTTGAGCCCCCAAATCGTCCCCTATATGGGTCGGGGTTAGTCGTGTGGTGAACATTGAAGTAAGTGGGAGTCGGGTATTTCCAGCTATGAATTCCACACAAGGATTGAGTGCTTATTGACATTCCGTGGTATGCATTCCTCAACGCAATTATATCGTGGGCTCCCGTATACAGTCTGGACATCAATATTGCGATATCATTGGCCTCAGAACCAGAGTTACAAAAGAATATGTTATTCAATGGTTCGGGGAATCGGTTCGCCAATTCTGAGGCGTATTCGTGTACTTCTTCGTTGTAATACAGACTCGAGGTGTGCCATATCTGTTCATATTTTTCAGAAGTATAAGTTATTTCGCTATAAATTGAGTTCCGGGTAAACAATGATTTAACAGAAACGCATTCATTATACACATTAATCATAGTTATAGACATCAATCAATTGACTGAACAAAACTATTATTCGGAAAATCCGATTAAACTTAAACTTTATCTTAAATTTGATTATTGCTTAAAATTTATAACAATATACTGATTGTGGTGTAAGTCATATACAGAATATGCAGAATATATGTATAATTGTATTTATTCTTTAAATATTGTTTCCAAAAGTTTTGAGAATTTGTTTTTACTATAATTCGCATATTCTCTGTCTTTTGCAACAACACTGGAATAAATCCGATCGCTTGCCCTCTATTAACCCCCACCCGATGAACGGTGAGGCTCTTTATTTCTTTTTAAATATAAAACAATTGATAATAAGTTTATATTCAGAACTATATCTAATCTCTTATAAGTTTTTAATGAACTGATTCTCATTCTTTTAAATGAATTATTAAAAAATGAAAAATATTTGCAAACCTTTTTCAACTGTTGGGAGAGATTTTGAACGAGTCGTGGGTGACAGTGACCGACGCTATCAAGTCATTCAAATATCATATTAATTAATAATTACTAAAAACTTTATAAAAATTTGTTTTTTATGACTGACTAATAATCAGATATGAGTCAGATTTGGACAGAATCTCTCATTTGCTATATAGTTATGCTAGATTATTCTTGAATCACGCATTGAAAAAGCATTAATGAATCAAGATTAATAAGCAGAGTCATGAGTTCCTTGTCACTTTTTGACGTCCCTGCTAATAATTGTGAAAAATGTTATAATTGATAACCTGGTCGTTACGATTCCAGCGAACATATCTGTCAACGAAAAAAAGCCTTCAATTAAACAAATTCTAAAAGTTTTTGTCATTTGAGCTAAAGTTAGAGAAAACTCTATTCAGTGTCATTTCAATCGAAGCTTTCGTTTCAAATATTAATCATTTTATTTAAAAGAAAAACTTATTTTCAAATATATTTTGAGTAAAAAATGGATTTATTGACGACAGAAAAAATGATTTTAAATGCTTTAAAAAAATGATTTGAATGTAATTTAATGTTTTGTTTACCCAAATAACGCTTTTTATTGTCCCAAACATATTGTCCCTAAAATAAAGTTTTATAATTTATAATAGATTATTGAACATTGAAATCGAGTGAAGTTACCTTGGCTTCTGTGATCACTACTGGCTGTTTGTACCAGGGTGTCAGAGCTGGCGATAAATTCAATTTGTGTATGTTTTCGATCTGTTGTCGCTCTAATCGGGACTAATCCAGAGTTTAATTAACATTTGAGAAGACATTATTTCGAACATTATTTGAGTGAACTTTTAATTTACTTTATTTTCCGAAACGAAATCACATTTTGGAAGCGAAGGAATCGATTTATTTGAATAATTTCGACACAAATTAAAATTAATTTTCACAAAATTTTTATTTAAAAGAGAAAAGTATTTCATTTCAAGGCTTTTGACATTTGTTTTCGTGATATCAATAGAGTTTGCATTCAGTGCATAGAATTTGTCGAACAGATGTCCACAGTTTTACTCACTGTATAGCACAGGGAGAGTGAGTGTGAGGGACAGTTAAACCAGAATTTGAGAGTTTTCAACATTTTTGGAGTCTGTATATAAAACTTTAAACTTGAAGCCATCCCTTGAAAAAGAAGGCAAACCGACGGCATTGACGTAATTAAATGCAATTCCGTCGATATCTTCTCTGCCATTAAAGTGATTGAAGAGTAAAAAGTCGGGCAAATGAAACAAAGAGAGACTACTCTCTATATTTCTGGAGACACCGGTATTCAGGTGAGCGTTACATACGATATGTTTGGCCAAAGAAGAGCCCATTTGGGAGAAGTCTTCAACGCTGTTATGTATTATATGTTTCTTGAGATTTGAAATAAGCGGAAAACCAAATAAACAGATGTGTCGGCCGTCGATATATATGTTGACCGGATTTGTGCCCAAAAAATAGTTTTTTATTTTTGTGGTCGAGTGCGGAAACATTTCAGTCGAAAGGGGGGCTCTGTTTCACGGAATCCAACAAATTATTAAATAAATAAAATATGGGAATCACTGACTTTGGGATTTCCTGTCCATCGCTGTCATTAAATCCGGGAATGAATATGAGTTGAGACAATTCACTTATTTTATCGAATCTCGAAATCAATTTCACAAAATTTTTCATATGAGCTGAAAATAAAACATAGTTTTCATCAATAGGTCATCAATAGGTCATCAATAGGTCATCAATAGGTCATCAATAGGTCATCAATAGGTCATCAATAGG
>JAQGBD010001913.1:0-12482 GCA_034698165.1 Punctoribates punctum | reverse complement strand
TAATACGGTTTAAGTTATTGAGGGATGACTTACATTAAGTAAATAAGTGATGCAATCCTTCTTCGATGGTTTGTAAATACAGAAAGCCATTGAATATTGGTTTCCAAACCAATTGCTTTCACTTTCACTATAATTGGATGTGAACTCCACTTTCCTGTCCTGTGGTGGTCCGTCCCTGTATTCCAATTTCCAGAATCTTTGGTTTATGAAGACATACAAATCGAGTCCACTGTCGGCGATCCTTCTGAAGCCGTAAGAGATCTTATGGCCGTTTTCGTTGAAAGCCTCGCAAAAGTGTTTCGGAATGGTTTGCTTCAAACCAAAGAGTGAGACCAACGTTGCTATCATTGGTTATCAAACATTAGTTTATAAGTCAAACAGTGATTAAGTGAATGCAATTTACCCAAAAATAAGACTTTCGTTGAGATTCTGACCATTTTTTGGATAATCTTTGACTAAGATTTGATTTGGAAACTCATTTGAAAGATATTTAATGACCAATAATAGACTGAATGCTCGCAAATGGGTTTAAATTATTTGATTTGAATTGAATTCGTGTATTGTTTAGAAGCGATCTCTCGTTTAACGAGACATTCATTTCTATACAATCAGTCTATTATTGAAAATCAAAATTTCAACGAGTGTTGAGTCTGTCCCTCATTTCAGTGAAAATGTCTTCTAAAGAGCTGACAATAAAACTCAGTCCTCAGGAAAGAGACAAATGTTATGAAATATTCAAAATATTTGATAAGAACGGAACGGGAGGTTTCGGCCTCAGAGAGTTGCAGGAAGTGATGCACTCCTATGGTATGAATCCCAGTAATAATGAAGTGAAAGATCTGATCGATGAGATCGACAGCACTGGCAATGAGTTGGTTAACTTCGATACGTTTTTAGAGGCCTTCCTTCGGAAAATGAAAGATTCAGAAGTAGAGGAAGAGTTGAGGGAAGCCTTCAAAGTGTTTGATAAAGACGGTAATGGATTCTTATCAATGGATGACCTCAAAGTAGCGATGAGTGATTGGGGCGAAGGACTGACTCTCGAAGAATTCGATGAAATGCTTCACGATTTGGACGTCGAGCCCAACCAACAAATCGATTTCGAAGAATTGATTACAATTCTCACCGCATCTCATAAATCAAAATAATTGCCTTTTTATTCACCGATTCATAAATTCTCTCAATTTTTTTTCAGAAACTAAGGCTTTAAATAAATTTTTTTCATCAATAACCTTATCTGAAATCTTCTTTTATCCTAATTGCATCTAGGCTCTCTCTCTCTCTCTCTCTCTCTCTCTCTCCCTCTCTCCCTTTTCTGAGGTACAGGTTGTGTAAAAAAAATATTGAAATTTTGTGGTATAAATGAATTGAATATTTCTACAAATGGCTAAACTTGTGTTTATTTCTGCGAAAATGTTATTTTCAAAGAGTTTTTTGAATTATTTGAGAGTTAAACCAATTTTATTAAATAAGAAGCCATTAATTCGGTGGTCATCCACTTCACCACATTTGGTGACAATTGAGAAGAGGGAAAGCGTGACATTGATTGGCATAAATAGACCCGAAAGACGTAATTGTGTGGACCGACAAACGGCTCAACTCTTGTCCAAAGCATTTACAGACTTCGAGGCCGACGATACTTCTCCGGTGGCTATTCTTCACGGAAATGGCGGCACATTCTGTGCGGGTTATGACCTGAAAGAGTTATCAGGTTTTGGGAACAAAAATAGCGATCCGACTATAAGTCGCGGACCAATTGTCAGTTCGGAATCATTTTGAAAATCAGATATAATTTCAAAGTAATTGAAATATGGATAGTGTTGTCCCTTAGGGTCCGTCACAAATGGTGAGCTCCAAACCAATGATTGCGGCCATCGATGGCTATGCAGTCGCCGGAGGCCTAGAATTAGCGCTTTTGTGTGATTTACGAGTCGTCGAAGAAAATGCAATTATGGGAGTCTTTTGCCGTCGTTTCGGTGTTCCCCTTATCGACGGCGGAACAGTTCGTCTCCAAAAACTGATTGGTCTCTCCCGAGCTATGGATCTTATTCTAACGGGTCGTCCCATCGGAGCAAAAGAAGCGCTCGATTTTGGTTTAGCCAATAGAGTGGTTGCAATCGGAACTGCTTTGGGTCAGGCATTCAATTTAGCCCATTCTTTGGTCAAATTCCCACAAAACTGCTTAAGGGCTGATCGAAAGTCTGCATATTATGCGGCATTTGATGCAAAAACTATTGAGGAGGCGCTCAGTTATGAGTTTGAAAACGGAAAGCATATCATTACTAACGAATCGATTGAAGGTTTCTCTCAAAAACTTCAAATCTATTAATGCCTTAACTATTGTGAGTTTAGGTGCGACCCGTTTTGCCGAAAAAGGCGTTGGAAAACACGGAAAGTTTGTTTTGGATCCACACAACTATGAGGTGGAGGTCACTGTCTAACCTTTGGCCCCATCTCTTGTCCCTCAATCAGATTGTTTGCATTCGTGTAAATCAAGTGATGGCAACTCCTATTTATCTTTGCTTTAATGGGACATCAATGGGAATGTCATCCCTGAGCTGATAAATATTTGAAATGAGTTCCATTGAATACATATTTTGATAAACAATTAATTTTGTGATATTTGTTCATAAAATCAATGATTTTAAATATTCTCCAATCGTTTGACATTTGAGCCAAAAATCTTTGAACTTTAGCTCTAAATCCTAAGAAGAAAAGTAATTCGAGTTATTTCTGTTTAAATTGATTAAAATTGAGTCATAATTATGTATTTGAACTAAAGTTCAATAAATGTTGATTAAGAGCTCCGAACCAAAGACCGATTCTTCACATTTGTCAACAAAAGATATTCAGATATTTCTCAAAAGTCGAGATATTTTCTAAGAATTGTGTATTTAATGCATTCAATTATCTCTTTTCAAACCAATCAAAAATATTTTCGCAATATTTTTAAGTTGTTTTCGCAATTAAACGATTAAAAGTCAATTAAAGAGCAGATAAATTAGCATGGTTACCTCATACGATTATAGATTTTTAATATTTGTTCGATTGAGCAAGGTTCAACATCTTTCATTAATTAATGAATTTAAGAATCATTTAATTCCTAGGTCCTTTTCTCATTTTAAGCCATTCCTTATTTTGAATCGTCTGAGAATTGAAAAATTTAGTCAATTTAAAATTGAAACTTGGTAGTCGCGGGAACATACGATTTTAATAAAAAACAAGATTTTATCTTGATAGTTCTACAACTTAGTTGACCACAACTGCGATATTACCAGAAATCGAGAAATTTATTTGAAAAATGTCTTAAATATGGATTCGCTGAGTGTCTCATATTCTCTGAGTTTGAGTTTAATATTGAGCTCTTAATACTCAATACTCAATATTCGTTGAGTTCTTGATATAAGATTTCGGTAAAAAAAATATTTATAATTATAAACACTTATAAACACTTCACTCTCAAGAAATACCGATAAAACCCAAAGTATTAAACGATACGAAAAGTTTGGGGCAAAGTATCCGATAATCAATTGATGGACTCATTAAAAAATGATAACAAATGATGAGAAAACACTTTATTTTTGAGAAATCAATTAAATATTAGATTAATTCGTGACAAATATCACAATTTTTGGCCACAAGTTGAGCGAATCTATAGATTTGGTCTACAATTGCGGAATAAAATAAAATTTTTTGAACCTTTTATTTTTTGCAAATTGTGATTTGGCAATTGGGAATTACCATACTCACTTTTGCAAATATGGTAGGGTTTCGCTTCACTAAACGAATTAAAACCAAAAATTTAAAGCTGTTCCTGACACTGCCCAATGAATCTAGGTTCTTAATTATCGCTTTAAGTGATTATTTGACTTCAATTGAATTTAAATACTAAATAAGAGGACGAACTCAACTCATTTCCTTCATTAGGAATCAAAGTCTTAAGCGTAGGATTTGTTTAATTGAAATTGTGATTGCTCATTTTGAATTTGAAGAACAGTTCAAATATTTTTAAAATTCAAATTAATAAATAGAATTAAAATCTGATTAATAAAAAATATTAGCGAATAAATAAATTCAAATTAATAGTAATTAAATGTTCTGGAATGACCTAGATTACCCATATAGTTATCTGAAAATCAGTCCTAACTAAGAGTACCAAGGCTAAATACTATTTTTACTCATTAACTGAAAAACAATACTTTTTATCTTTTATTTATTGTTTTCGAGTCAACAAAATCATTATAAACATGTTTTCAATAATATATAATTTCAAATAATTTATTTGTATGTCATTGAATTGTATTTGAGAGATATGATGCTCACAATAACACCAAGTATATATATATATACAAATTCAATTTTATCAAACTTCTAGATGTGAAAAGAATATTCAAGAAACTTTTTTAAGTATTGAATTCTGAATTTGTTTTATTTAAACAATATTTTCAATGACTTTCTTTAAGATAAGACTATGAAAGCGATCAGAACTAGAAGTGCACTAAAACTATTACTTAATTTATAAAGGGATGTCTCGCAATAATTGTTGAAATTTGATGCACTGTAGCATGGACAAATGTCTACAAAATTTTTCCGATATAATGACTGCTCCGCAAAATGAGGAGAAATTTGTTGGAGTGAACTGCCGTCAAGAAAAAGTATAGCCCGGGATAGACCTTCAAATTTCACGTATAAATGTCATGTGACAGCTCTTTATAAATTTGGTAATAACTGTTGTTTAACTTTATTAACTTTGATAAATAGTTGAAGTCTGAACTGAAATCAGCCCAGACTTGTGTCGAACTTCGAGACCCGGTAGCAATCATTAAACATTTTGTCTATCACTCAATTTTTTAAAATTTTCCATTATTTTAGATAAAATGCCTTTTTTTCTATAATTAGCAATTTATTCAATGTTTGGATTTCGATAAAACAAACTTATCTTTCATTTCAATTCAAATCAAAATAAAACTAACAATTTATTAGAAACAATCCATTCCTTTATTTATTATAATAGTCTAAAAAGTCTTTAATTAATCCAAATTACTTGAAATTTATTTATTTTAAAAATTACTAAATTATTGCTAAAGGTATTAAAGTTTCAAAGTTTAAATAAGCTAGTTAATTCTATTTTATTTTGTGTATTGAAATAAAAACTACATTATAATAATAAAAACCAAATTGTGTGCTTCACATTTCACACTTCACCCTGAAAATTTCAGTTAATTCTTTGTTCTGCTAGAAGTAATTTTAAATAGCAAGATCAAATATTTGAAATGCGAGTTATCAAGATATTCGTTATTATCAGTATTTTTATTATCTGTTTATCAATTGAATTATTTACAAAATTATGTAAAGTTTTATCGAATTTCAAGTACTTTGACTTTAATGCCATATCCTAAATATGAGCATGTACAGTTTAAGATATATAATTAGATATTCATGTTATCTTCAATTTATTACTTTTCTGTCTAATATTTCAACGAATGGCAAAAACAATAAGTTTCGAAGAAATGCACTCAAAATAGACAAAAACGTCAAACAAACTGAAAGTGAGTTTAATTTAAAAGTTAGTCAAATGTTTGGATTTTGTGCCAAAAATAATAAATGCATAGAATTGATGCCAATTCCTGAACGTCTGACAAACAACACATTCAAAGTCAGGTTAACACCGGTTTCAGTCCAGTCAAGTCTTCAAATAAGGATTTCCTAATCAATGAAATCAACTCTCATTTTCATTAGAATCCATTAATCAAAGGTTTTTCTTAAAAAATTAATAACACATTAATATTCAATATTTTGAATATTCTTTAAGACATTATCAAAGACTCCTTGAAATTAGTGACTAATCACTGGTCTCTGTATTATATCAGTTGACAATTAGTGCAAAAAAATGATATCCATATCAAGAAAATAAATTAAAGGCTTTTAATATTTGAAAAGTGAGACAATCTATTGATTCTATACCAAAGTTAGAAAATAAAATACTTAATTACAAAATATAATTGACTTTATCGAGTTATTGACAGAATCATGCAACATTCACATGCAAACTGGGAATACAGAATAATTGAGTTCACGTGAACAGAGGGCTGTTCCCCATATGATTGGCTTTGGAACAAGTTTTGATGGGTTCAATACATATGAGAAATTATAAATCAAATAAAGAATCTTCTGTTGAATTCTTCACAAATTTGTCAAAAATATATCAGAAATACATTTAACAGAAAAAGTTGGAATTGGGAGCGACTGGTTGGTGCCCAATATCAGGTCATCAAAATATACAACTGTTTAATAAACTTTGTATCGATTGTGAAATTTATTGGCAAATAAGAAATGCAATTATCTCTCCAGACATTTGATATTTGATTGAAAGTATCAGAAAATTCGAGATAACTCTCGATATTATTGTTATTATCGTTGAATTCCTCAACTCTTTAAGTGAAAGGCGTTTAATGACTCATTTGGTTGAGGCCAGTGATGCGGACGAAAGGGCAGGGGATCTAAACAAAATTCAAGGGACAGGGTATTTTAATTTTCGAAACCTCGGCAGACATATCCTATCTGTCGGTAAGCGTCACATAATGTTAAACATAAATCTCATTTCAATTGTTTGTAGAATATATTAATAGCAAAAAAAGGCCACTTTTCTCACCATATTTTAGTAGTGGTATCGAACCCAAAAATTAGATGATATTTTGACTGAACAGATGCCCTTCCATACTCATCCCATGCGCATCACTGGTTTAGACCTTCAGAATTGCGTAAACGACTGAATGTTATCACTTGTTATCCAATCATATCATTTGGGGAATCCGTTCCTAACCTCACTCTCTCCTTGAGATCACTCACTGAAGTCGTGATCGCTTTTTAAAGTGACTTCAAAACAAATTATAGCAAAACATAACACAAATCTCGGCAGACCTTTGAATAGTTTATCTGATCTAAAGTTACGTCACTTACATGTGATTATTAGCTGATAAACAGCATCAATAGGAGAGTCCCCACTATATAAGCCCTTCACTCATCTCGTTCTGAATCACACAATTCCTAACAAACTTGGAGAAAGAGTTGAAGAGATTCTTAATCTTCTAAAAGCATTTGAATTTTTCTCGTAAACGAAGAGCATCGAAGACATAATGGATTTGGTCCACGAGAACAGCATTTCTGCGATTTCGATGATTCAGAACAGGTCTGTAATATCAATATTACTCTCAAACCATTCGATGATTACTAAAGTTTGTCTTTAATTTTGTAGTTTTCATCAACAAAAGAGTCTAATGTTTTTGTTGTCCAATGTGTTTGACCCTCGCTATGCATTTCTATTCTACGCGCCTCTGATTTTCTCCCTGGACCGATACACTGGACGCAAACTCATGTGGGTCTCGGTTATGGCCGAGTGGTCCAATCAAATTCTCAAGTGGATAATGAGAGGGGAACGTCCCTACTGGTGGATCCATGAAACCGATGTCTACAACAAGACCGGAGAGGCCAGACTTCCAGCGATTCAGCAATATTTTATGACTTGCGAGACCGGACCGGGTTCTCCCTCTGGTCATGCTATGGTGACCGCAGCCGTTTGGTATATACTCATTGAGGCACTTCTCCGCCAAAACGGAACGTTAACCAAGAGATCGATTGTGAACAGAATTTGTTGGGCCTCCTATACGATCGTCTTGTGTTGCGTCAGTCTGTCCCGAATCTATTTGGCCGCCCATTTCCCGCATCAGTGCGCTCTTGGAATGGTTATCGGCGTTGCCGTTGCAATGCTTGTCAGTAATCTGGACACCGATAGCTTCACCAAAAAGCAATATATTTGGGGAACTGCAGGACTGTTCATCTCGGCCATGTCCACTTATGCAATCCTAAGAATGATGGGCTTCAACCCGATGTGGTCAGTGGAAAGAGCGCTCAAATGGTGTGCCAAACGAGAACACGTCCATTTGGATACCACTCCCTTCTTCTCAATCATGAGATATACCGGTTTTTTCCTGGGGATGGGTCTCGGATTGCACTCAAATCTGTACAGAATCGCATATAAAGAACGTTTCACGACATCAATGAAGATATTGACTGCAGTTCTGTCCCTCAGTTTTGCAAAGTCTACAGAATTTATTCCTATGCCTAAGTCTAATGTCAATCTCTGTTATGCGATGGCTTTCCTCCTGAGTGCAGTCCTGCCCTACGTTTTTATTGCAGTCATTCCTTATATTGTGTCTAAAATCTCACATAAGGACCAGAAAAGGAAAATCAACTAATATTTGCAATTTTTCTAATTCTATAACATTTTTGTATTTAAATTCACTTAAATTCTGTATTCATTTGTAAATAAGACACAAAACTATAAATTGAATCGATTTATAAATAAAAATATTTGAAATTAAATGACTATTAGTTTAATTTATTTTATTTTGATTTTTCAAGGATTCAAAAATAGTTAAAACAAAAAGGTTTTGAGTCCAAAAACATAGGAAATGAGTGTTTCAAACACTTTATGACATAATCCGGTATTAAAATCAAACAAAAATACCACAAAAGCTGAAAAAGTAGTAGTTTTTAGAGTAGTTATCGCTTTCACTGAATCGTAAGCGAACCGAAAAACTAATTATATGTTTAAAAATATATTAAAAAGAGAAATATTTTAAACAAAATGACGAATCACATCAATCACATCATTCACATCAATTCCAATGACATGAACTGAATTCCCTCTATTGTTATCCTTTTGTTCGGGTCAATTTACCTGGAACAATACTGATATCAACTTTTCATTGGAACCAATAATATGTTTTTGAATACTGAATCTATGATAAGTTATCGCTTAAATCTATGATAAATGAGATGATATATTCAAAGCTAAGCAAACAATATGTACAAAATGTAGAAAATGTACTAGCTATATATAGCAGTAATCCGCTGGCATAGGAAACCGTCCATAAAAACCTAATTTTCGCTGATCTCTGGAACTTTAGTTAATCCAATTGTCATAAAATATTCACAAAATTTATATTTCGCTCATTTATTTGTCTTATCTGTTATACAATTTTATTGACCGCAATATTGAGATAACAGTAATTCATGAGAAGAGCCGCAAATTCTAATGAGTTATTCATAAAATGTTTTTTCTTACACTTTTGCTAATAATTAAGTTTTATTGTTTACGACCGGAGCCAACACCAAAATAGTTACCAACTGTTCTCTGAGTGACTTTATTTAGATGTTGAATAAGTGTACGGATATGACTAAAATTAACGGTTGGCTACTGTTGTGATCAAACTGTGTTTCTGTCATTTAATTACCTGTAAATCACTTCTGTTTTTTTTGCCAAATTTTTGTGTTTTACAGGAGATGACAGACTTTTGTGAGAAGTTTACAAAAAAATATATGCAATAAAAGTTTCCACTTTTTATATTAGTTTTAATTTGTTGTAAGAGTAGTTTTGTTTCAATTCGTCAACATTTTGTTGAAATACAAGAAGTCATCAAATGAAAGGTACGGCTATTGAAAACTTTTCATACAAACTTTGAATCAATTATTTTTCATATTTTTCGTGTCATTTGAATAAATAAGGAATAAATCAAATAATATTTAATCGAATAAATCTATTATCTATTTATTTGCTTCAATTGAATAATTTTCGTATTAAATCATTTGTTAAAATGAAACAAAACCAACAAATGGGCAAAATATTGGTCTGTGCGCCACATCTGACAGATTAAATGTCACAATAATCTGGCCTTTAGTGTTAACATTGAATTTGTTGTCATCATTGAGTCTCTACTCTTTGCTGTCAATGAAATCGAGTGAATCATCGATAGAATAATATTATTAGAAAATATGGAAACAATTGTAGAGAAAATTTTTGATAAGTAATCATAATTTCGGTTTGAAATTCAGTACTGATTTCAATGCATTTTTCTCTAATCATTGACTATACCCTCAAAACTGTGTTCAGTGGGAAACTCGAGGAATGACTCGAAAATTCACTATTTTTTTAGTTTGTTTAATGACTCATAAAGTTTTATAATTAGAAGTCAAGTAATTATTACATAAAACACTATTTTCAGCTATAATTTAGTTGTTTTTGTCAATAGATTGAGTTTAGTTATAACTTATAAGTAAATTAACGGCCAATTAATTACTTTCGCTTTTGTCTAATCCCTTTCAATTGCTTTACGATTGGCTCAACTTTGGCTAAAATAATCGGTTTATAGAGTAAGCTCATTTTTATTACATTGTTTTTCTCCTACATCGACACCAAATGTGTGAACCGAGTGATCGACGAAGAAATTTGTCAAAAATCCGTTGATTGCAGTGACAATAGTTAATAAAATATGCCTGAAATGTCAAAATGATAAAATTGTACATGTTATCTTTCACCAATTGTTTTCAAATCCCACTCTTTGTCTGTGGTTTGAAATATTCAGTTCTTCTCAACTGAAATCCTGGATTTGAATTTGAAAATTAGAAAAAAGTAATGTTTTGTATTAATTATAAAATATAACAAAGAGTTTGAATTAGAATATTCAAATGAGCAAGTTTCTTTGAGTTGATTTGCGAGTTTGTTTTCTAACTACTTTCCAAAAATGTTTAACAAATAGTTTACAAATATTTAACTTTTAATCCTTTAATTTGAAACCTGCTATAACTTATGACTTATGAGTGCTTTTCAATGCAGTGCTTGAGCTTTGGCTAAAAGTGAAACACATACATACTTACCCGGATTATTTATTTATCAAATCCTCATGACTTCGCTGTCGATCAGAGTGACCACTAATAAGAGTTCTCAAAACTAAGAGTTATTATATTTTATTAGGTTTTCAGAACATTTGATGTAATTTTATAACAAATTAATTTGTATTTCTATAAAAGATTCTGATTTTCTCTCAACATTGACATCAAATTATAGGAAATGACGGAAATCTGTCGCCTGGACTCAGAAGACTGTCTTTCTTTGGAATCCATATATAAGGCATTCCGGTGTGGTATCAAAGAAGAACATTCCTGGGCTCTCATATATCAATCAATTATCGCATTGAAAGAGTATATCAATCGAAATGAGGGAAATCGTGGTTTAAGTGAACCGAACGCACTCTTCATCCGAACAAACGGAACCATTCATTCCAAGTCATGGGATAGAGAAGACACGAAAAGTGTCGACATGTCTTTTGTCGTTTCGTTTATCGCAAAAGAGGTGTTTAGAGCTTTGGATTATGGCTCTCCTGATGACGAAGAGATAGTTCTTCCCTCAACTCTGGAACAAATATTTTTGTTGATGTTTCAAAACGATAATATCGACGAAGGTATAGAAGAAACCGATGACTTAGACTCCAAACTAGTTATAGACAAAGTGGAAGACGAGTGTGTGTCCAGAGTTTCTCAATCTCTGAATGTGAGTGACCACTACCGGAACGTGTGTCGGGCTTTAGTGGCCGAAGCCATCGAAATGACGACATTTCTCAATCATATATCTAAAGGCACTCAGGAATTGAAGAAAATTAAAAACGTAACCAACGATGAAGTGCAGGAAATCCAGATCGAGTTATGGGCTCATCTCTGGATGAAAGTTATGCGACAACTCAGGACTGGGGTCTCACTCAAGAGAGTCGACAAAACAGAATTAATTAATAGCAAACAACGAGAATACGAATTAACTCCTTTTGAAATCCTTTTGGATGACATTAACTCCAAGCGATACTCATTAAAAAAGGTATTGCTTCCCAAACAAGTGGAGAAAGACGCCCGAACCACAATCATGGAGTTTATTAGATCGAGACCTCCTCTCAAACCTGCATCAGAAAGAATGCTGAGCCCACCCCCATCAGTCGAACCCACTCTTCACCAAAAACTGATGGATGGCATCAAAAAGAATCATAACTTGAGACCCACTCCAAAGCCATTCGAAAGAAAGTACGACTCTTGTCATTTGCCTCGAGGCAAAAGGATATCTGCCTTTTCCATATATAACAAGAGTGTGGTCGTCGACAGCAGTTCATCTCCCAGACAGAGGTCAGACACCGTTTTCCAGAGATTAACCTTCAAGAGTATGTCACTGAGACGTATGCCCTCAACTTTGAGTTTATGTGGTAATCCATCCGTCAAAAAGAATGCACTCAATGATGGATGTCCTGCTGGTGATCCCATTTTAAAGCCATCGACGAGTATATTCTCATTCTGGAGAAAATTATTTAATTATTAATGAAATATCATTTTATTTATAACAACTTTTATTATGATTTTTTATTTGCCACTCAATTGACTCTCTTATAGAGAGTTAATACGAGTTTCTAATATTCATCGCTTCTATTCATTTGTTTTAATCGTTTAATTATTTCACTCAACTGTTGTATTCACTCATTGAAAAAATTAGTTTTATATCAATAATTAATTGATAATAAATTTTAATTTTGGCTCTTTTAATGTCACAACAAGTTATTATTTATATAAAAATTATAACTCATAGAATCTATGACATAGATTCTATA
>JAQGBD010001912.1:0-12483 GCA_034698165.1 Punctoribates punctum | reverse complement strand
GAAATATTGTGGGAATATTCAGCCAAAAGGATGTCTGAATTGATTTAAATCCCAAATTAAAGGAAATATTATATAACTTCACAAATACTTATTTAAATTGAAATTTTCTTCTTTTGTAGAATTGAGTGAAAATTTATTTAAATTCGGTTCTGTTTATGCAAACAGAGAGACAATGAAATTGTAATGAAATGCAAATGTATTTAAGCTTTCATTTCTCATATTCTTTGAAACGGTTTCGGTAGTGACCGCTCGGAACGCATTGTTTGCACTTCTATACGATTTGACATTAATTGAGACAAAAACAGTAAAAACAATGAACCCTCAAATTGATTCGGATATTAATCTGTTTTGAATATTAGCTCAAATGAAATGAGTTATTCTTATTTTTCTAATTATTCGGTTCCTTTTCTGTCAGTTTCAATGTTTTTAAAAATCACTCTGAAATGATCCGTCAATTCTTAATTTTATCCACTTTTGTCTGTCGTCTTGAATCAAATGATTGAATTTCATTAAGTTTTAAACAAATGTTTCCAAACTTTTATTGTTTTCTAATCATTCAAAAGTCAAGACTTATTGATAAGAATTTTTCGAAACGAATTCTTTGAATCAATTGTTGATCCGATGAAGAATTGCTGACAACTCGATGACATCTATTTATGTTAACTAAAACTCAGTACTAAACCAACTCATCCATCAACTCTACTGACTTTTATTGTTCTTATTGTTCGGATGTGATTAAGTAATATATTAATGATTAGATTTGTGGTCTGTTTAGCCATTATTTGTGACCGAAATCGATAATAAATGTTAAACCAAAGCGAGAGGAAAAGACTTCTTTGGGATCGACTGATTGGTTCCCCTCTGATCTCGAAAAACATGTTAACAATAAGTCATTGAATTATTGTATTCTAATTGTTGTTATACAAAGACTTATAGAAAAGACTCAATAATGGACTGGTATGGTGTCCCAAATCTGACGGTCTGTTTTTGATTAATTACTTAATTAGGCGACTTATTCGGTCAGTTAGAGCACCGGTAAGTCAAGAGAGCCATATGTCCGAAATAAATGGTATTTAAGTGAAATACTCGCTGTTTAGCCGATGCCGTGAAAACCCAATAACCAAAAGTTATTTGTGGTTTTGGAGAGAGAGCCCAGTCTTGTGGTGTATATCCATTGCGATTGGATTTTTAAACATTATTGGACTCCCGGCGAGACTCGCATTTCCCGCTGCGTTCCAATCAAATAGTCGTCGTTTTACTTATACTTACTTTTGACTAATAATTCATTATTACATTTGGATTCAGGATATGAACATATATCTCATTTTCGACTCCAGACTCTCTTATTGATTGCCCGGAGCTAATCATTTTGCAAGTATTGCTGTCTTTGAGACTGAATTAACTTCTTTAACATTGACTATAAAAGCGATTCTCGTATTTCTTTCATAAAATAATTGAATTCTTGTGGACGTGACTCATATAATATCATAATTTGCTTCTTAAACAGAGACGCCTCAACCCATTCAACAATTCTTCAACTTTTTGATCAAATTGTGATCAAAGCTCAACATTTAATTGATGTCAAAGACTTGCCATTAATTTATTGGAGTTTTTTAGTTGTTTTTTGGTTTTATTGTTCAAAAACATTATGTTTTCATTAATTAGAAAATAGTTATTAAGAATTCAAAAATTGAAAGTATCTGTGATTTGAATTCAAAATTTCAATGAATATCATATCATTTGAATTGAGACGCATTTCAAAGTTGAAAATCACTTAAAATCAGAGATAATTTTGTTTTTAAAAATATATCACAAAAACCTTCAGGTTCTCAAAAAAAGCTTTTATTGAATAAAAAGTAAATTTCTTGAATTTTTTTTCTTCTTATGGCTTAAAAGTCGTGTTATAATAATTAATTGATTAAAATTAAAATTTTTAATTAAGTTTAGGGAAAAACATTTAATAGTTTGAGAAGAAAAAGAGTTTTTTTTTGTTGGGCTTATAATTAATCTGAAAACTCATTCATTAAAACACTTCACAATAGAAAAAGAGATTTTTCATCAAAATTACGATTAAAATGAAAAGAATCGCTTTTTTATTACTGAAAAATAAAATAAAAATATTAAAACCATTTATTCTGAGCGATGCACACCTTTCGCACAAAGAGAGTGGATCTAACTTTTATTCAAATTTGAATTTAAATAATCAAAAGATGCGAACAATTGCTCAGAAAATTCGCTAATAATCTGATTAATTATAGAAATTAAGACAAATATTAAGAAAACAATTTATTCATTAATTAAAGAAAAATTAGTTTAAATTTTGGTTTCCTTTTATGGCGAATGCAATGCATTTAAATTCGTGTCAATTAATGGCAATAATATTCATGAGAAAAGTCTTAATGCAATTACAATAAATCAAAAACTAATTATTTTTTTGAGTGAATGTCTGTCCTCTGCTTTTAATTTCTAATTTAATTTCTTGGGATGACTTCTGGACTGATAAACATTTGTCAATGAATTTAGTGAAACCATATTTAAAATTCACTTTTAGTCTCCTTTTGAGGCGAAATTCATTATCAAAATTATGATTCATTAAAAAGATTAGTCTAAATGTGATTTCATTTAATGTTTTTATTAATTCTTAAGTGAATTGAGAGACATTTTTTAATTCACTTAACTATCAGAGCATTAGATATTGTTTGGTATTTAAGCCGAGGGATGTGCAAACTCTGAGGGCTGAATGAAGCATAGGTCAGATTAGACCTGTTGCTCATGTTTGGTGTCCGACACAACTCCAGACCCAACTGGAGTCACAATTTTAAGATTGTCAGCCGTTTGGAGATCTCTTCCGATAATTAATAAATTGAGAATTTGTGCAAATGTTTCGATTGAGGCTCAGATATAGAGTATATATAACTTGGAAATCGATTTACCGAAACATTTCTATTATATAAACAATTAAATGCATTCTCAATGGCTTTTCATTTGATGCCAGACTTTGATTTGATTTTACTCATAATTTTCTTAACTTATAGTAAATTTGGTCATTTAATTGCCAATTAAATTATTTTTGAAGGAAATGTTGACAATAAAAATATTTTCATTTAATTTGATTGTAAATGCGATATAACGACACGTCTTTAGGAAAATTCAGAATTTGTATTAAACTCAAACAAAAAACAAATGGTATTTAATAAGTTTTCATGACTTTGAATGCAATAAATTTTTGATTGATTTTCAAATATTTCAAAACAAAAACGGAATTCAATGAAAAAGATTTGAAATGAATCAAAAGTTATTATATTTCTGCCAAAAAATATATTCGAGGTATTTAATAATTAACATTAATTTTTCGTTTTTTTTCTTTAAATAATTAATTAAAAATAATTCGGTTTAATCAATCTGATGAAAGAGTTGGACTAGGTCACATCAAAGAGCCGATTTATATTTGACAAGCTGGGAAATGCCGATATTAGATTGATCTGGATCAAACTACATTTCAAAATTCAATAATACTAAAAGTTTTGGTCGAACTTTGAAAACTTATTAGAGGTTAGTCGAGAAGATGGAGTTTTGGGCGCTGGGATCTGTGCTGTGCCCCTTAATGACTGTTATAACGTCCGATCCTTTTATCTGATAAGTGGCCAAAATTTTGTTTAATATTATTATTAATTTGTTGTTCAGAAAGTCTTAAGTATTTCTTATCGGAATAATTATTCATAGGTTCGGGTCGTGTAGTGTATGGTTGGTCTGCCCTTTGTTAGTGTTGGCATATTTGCTGTAATACCGCTATTAATCGTTTAATATGGTATTCATTGGGCAACTAAACTGTCGGGTGGAGAGAAGTGTGAGCACAGCACAGGTTGTGAGCACATCATGAATATAAACAAGTAATGAATTCAACGAATATTATATAAAACTAAATACACATAAGAAAGAAGAAAATTCTTCAGCAATAGAATGGCTTATAATTTATTTTAAGGAATATTAGCTTTCAGTGTATTATATGAAGAGAAAGCCATATCTCATATGAATCCGTGATAACACTTAATACATGAAGGCTTTCCTATTTTGACAGTCGAATCGTGCGCTCCTCTGCCTCTTTACAGCACAAATACAGCACCAAATATGTGAGGCCAACAAAATAGTGTATCGTTTTATCCAAATTTTATCAGCAATTTATCGCTTTTCTGTTAATTAAATGGCGGTATAATTGCTTCACGACTTGATTCCAGGCCAACCACTAACACTTGGACTACTCTACAGTCACCAAGACATAAGACATTCTCTCACAAACATATTTGCTTCACCTTGATTCAAATGATTGCACAAAAAGTGGATATTGTTTTTCTTGTTGTTGACATAGCCTTGCATAATTCATTATTCAAATTAGAGTTATGTGGCTTAGCCTTATCTCTAATGATATGATGCAATTATATTTGAAACAGAGAGACCCTGGGTGTTTTCAACGATATAGAGTTTATGCAGCACTTAAGTGATACCCACTCTGGGCATCAATCTAACTTAGACTTAAAAGTTTGAAGAATGGGTCTAATAGTTAAAGACGACTGTTTGGGTCGACACCCCTTCGTTGGAGAGCTCAGCCATCAATTGTAGAGAATTGGCCAAAATTATAGTGAAATTATAGCCGTTATAGCCGTGAAAATCAACAAATAAATAATTCAAAGTTAAAATCAGATTCGCTTTTATTTATTGACTTCACACGAATAAAACAAATATTATGTTTGGCTCAAACCTAATGTGAAAATTGAGTTTTGAAGCGTTTTTTTTAACGATTAATGTTTGGCTTGAGTTCTACGGTAATTATTATCCTGAGCTGAAAATTGTTGGTCAGAAATAGTGTTTGTTTTCGTCGATAGACACTAAAACATCAAATTGATTTGATTTATATTCAATTACAAAACTAATGTCACATTTATTGGCATTTCTAATAGTTTTTTGCATTTCCTAAACTAAAATTCAATTTTGTGTTTCACTTAATTGTATTGCAAACAAAATCTTTGGAAAAACTAATTTTAGAGGAGCGCCTCTCCAACGCACAGTCAGAACCATTATTCGAGGAGGAGATGCCTTTATTTTAATTGTCAAATAAAAATTATGACCAAATTTTGTTGTTTTCCGACTTAATTGCTTTGCAAATACCCTTCAAATAGTATTGTCATTGCGTTAAACGTAACGAACAGACGAATTCATTAATCAATTGAAATACCGGTTCGTTTCGATACGATTTGCATTCAGCCAGATATTTGGATTAGACTGCGGACAGACCCCAAGTATTTTAATGATCGAATAACTTTTATCGACTAATATAATAGTCTGTGATTTGCATAACTTTTGTGCTCTTTTTTACTCTCTTATCAAATGACAAAATCAAAGCTAAACTGAAAGAAAAGTTTTTCTAATAAAATAGTCAACACTTTTATGTAAATAAAACTTAATTAGAAAATTAAGTTAAACTCATTAAACAGAATATAGCCTTTGGTTATAATAATTGTATTTAATTCAAATTGTAGCGAAAAATAAGAGGAAATACATTTATTAGTGAATTATTATATAATATTTTTCATTTCCTTTCAACTGATAATCTTAGACCTCTGAGCAATGGAATAATTGGAGAGATATCACTTAAATAATTGGTCTAGTGCAAAAAGAATTATGAAACCGAGCGTCTGCCAGTGGTTGGCAATAAGGTTCGGGCCATTAATCGCCGGTACCATTAGGTTTGTCGTTTTCATAATGTTCTCAAATATGGAATAAATTACTTTAAATACTACAAAATTAAAGGATAGAGAGACGACAGTAAAGGACTCAGTAATGGGACAGTCGTCGCAAAAATGAAAATTCAGTTTAGCGGTCGGCCGAACAAATTAATTGTATTATATATAAAATATATACATTTATATGGAGTATAGCATTAAAAAATAATAAGAGAAAAGAGGCCCTAATTTCTGTTTTGATGAATACGTAAGTCAACTAAAAAATTAAGTTAAAAATTGTTGAAAAACTCTCTGAAAGAAAGAAATCTTTATTTTCTTTATAACGAAATCACTTTTGATTTGGTTATCGTATTATAATTGACTTAAACCTAAAGTCTATTATAATGTATTGCACGCAATGGTAGTGATTATACGGCCCGAGTATAGCAGTAATTATCGTTTTAACGTTATTATCAATGAATGAGTGAAATCAAAGTCACTATTTATCGCATCTGATTCTCTGCCCGAAATAATTCCCCGAAAACTGTTTTCCGGTGTAAATGCAATAAAAATTGCGTACATATTGTTATAATTGTCAGAATATATATGAACTCAAACACATGACGAGACACTTTTGAATTATACCATTACTTCAAATGCAATTTTGACAACTCTTAGGAAGAGAGCGGGAGAGAGAGCGAGAGGGAGAGGGAGAGAGAACTTTCGAAGAAAGGAATATTACCTTAAAAGAAGTGAAATTAGTTGAATGAATATGAAAATCGTTTTCAGAATGAATTACTCACAACTCTGAAGACTATCTAACTATTAGTGAAGTTCTTGACATTTAAAATAAAATGAATGCTTTGGTGAACACAAATTTCATTTCATAATTTGCTTCGTTGTCTTCTTAACTAATCAAAGCAAGTCTTATGCAAAGCCTATTGAGAGCCTGTTTTTCAAACTAATCTGTCTTATGATTGAACGACGAAAAAGCGAACGAAAAATAACTAAATCTGAGGGAAGTCGTGATTATGTAATTTACACGAAAAACTTCCCCAAACTCTAGTAATACGAGAGAACAGAATTGAATTTCTCCTCAAAATTGTATTAATTTTTTATCTTCACTTCACTACTACTGACTTATAATTGATTTAATTATAATTTATTTGAAAATATCGAATAATTAAATATAAATCCAATCAATTTTGTTAATGATCTCCAGTTCTGACAAAACAATATATTAGATAATAATTAATCTAGGATGTTTCAAAATCCATTTAAAAATTAATACTTCAAAGTATTCATCAGATAATTGTTCTCTTTTTGTATACTTTAATTAAAATACTATTATTTGTTTAGTTATTGAAAACAAATTTGATTCGAAAAATATTCAAATCGTTGTTATATTCAATAAAAATAATTAAGAATTGTATTCAAAATGTGTGAAAATCTATTAAATATGTTTCTTCTGAAGTAATTCCTTATTAAATGGATTTATTTCGTGACAATCATTAAAAGGCAATAAAAAGAGGCAGAAAGAGAGAGAGAGAGAGAGAGAGAGAGAGAGAGAGAGAGAGAGAGAGAGAGAGAGAGAGAGAGAGAGAGAACTGAAAAGAAGATTTAATTTATTCAGTAGTTCTTAAGTGAGAAATGTATTAAAAAGTCAGAAGAAGTGACAGAAGAAGAAGAAATGTTGAAATTCAATTGAATGGCGGTTTAATTGCGAGCCTAATGTTAATTCATTGCGAAAAACAAAGACTAAGAGAAAACTAATTCCATTCATATTTCAATTGGAGGCACGAAATTCGAGTCCAAATAATTAATTCAAATTAATTCTAAGCAGTGGTGGACTCCGCACAACATTTTTCTTCAAACCAAAACTGAAATTAGTTAATAATGAGTGGAAAGAGAGGATCCCATCTCTTGTGTGATGTGATGTCTATCAACTCAAATATCATTTAATATCGCATCCGATCTGACGTTAGAAACAAATCAAATTCAAATCAAATGAAGAAAATTTATTTTATTCGGAATAATATTTTGATGAAAAAATAATAAGCAAAGACACGGTTGTGCTGATGGTTGTGCTGATGGGCATAATTCGTCATTTTATAACCAATCATACCATTCCTCCTATAATAGTCAGTCTATTCGATTTCGATCTAACAAATTGAATCCGGATCATTATTTTTTATAAGTTTTTTGATTTTGTTTCTCTCTCTTCACCTGTTTATCTCATATTAATATTAATAATATTGCAATTTATAGTTTAAAGACTCACCACTTCAGAGGCCCTAAACGTTTGAATTAATTTCTAACCAAAAACTAACTCTTATTTTGTTTTTTGTTATCAATAGTCTGAGTAATAGAATTTCAAATTCAAAATTTTTTGAATCTATTGAAAAAACTCATTAGTTTTGCTCATAAATCAATAGATCAATAGTTGTTTTAATGAAATATTTTATTTGCTTTTTCTGTTTGCAAATGAATTCTTATTTAAATTTTAAGTATTAAGTGATAGAAATCAGAAAATTATTTAAATATTTGATTTAGAAGTTCATGAAAATCGATAAATAATTTCGAGGCTCTAATTAAATATAGATTTGAAAGGAGTTTACGAAATGTTTAGCTAATAATCACTGAAATCACTGAACAGATGTTTTATTAGAGATTCAGAGAATAGATAACAAAGAGTTGGAACTAAAGAATAGTTTGGATAACAATATAAAAAACAATTAATAGTTATTTCAAACTAAAGTTAATCATTTAAATTGCATGAAATTACACTCTCAGCTCACTATCGATATAATTGAGTTCAGTTTATATCAAACATTAAACGATAAAATCTATTATTGTCTGCAATAGAAAAATAACTTTAATTTATATGCATTTGTATTCTGTTTTGAATTCTGTATGAATTCCGATTAAATGAATGCTTAGTCGGTTCCCCTTTTGAGTAATTGCTTGTATCCAGATAAGTTTTTAATCTTAATTAAATTTCAATGAAATTTCAATCTTAATGAGTTATATGAGTGCAGGTTTCCGAAGATTTATCTGGATATTGAGTTCTTGTTAACTTCGATAGATTTTCAGATAAATTCAGTTAATCTGTAAACTAGTTATTTATTATTCAAAATCTAACATTAATTATGAATTTGTGTATTAATTAACACTAATAATGATTTATATGGGAGCAAATGTTTCTTGCAAGATGTAATTTTGAAAATATGATTCATTCGTTTTCTAACTTAATCATTAGTTTTGCTTAATTTTGATGGCAGTCAACGACTAACAAAAAAAACTTTTCTAAGGAATGTCTAATAAATGAGAGACAAAAGCAGTTAAGTGAATGAAATCCAATTTGTCTCAGTCTATGAAGAAGTCTATGAAGGAGTTCGTGATTTATGGAACTATTGTCCAAAGTTAGGACTCCTAAGACTCAGTGAAGACAGGATTTTCTCAGAATTTATTTCATAACTAATTGACGCCAAAGAAGAAGAAAAATTATTTTCGGCCGAAAAGCAAATATTGCGGCGAAATGTCTGGACTTTGCTATTAATGAAAGAATTCAGACGTAAGTCACAAAAAGTTGAAGAGAAGAGAAAATCAAAGAAGAAAGGAAGATAGGGGCACAGGCACTGGCATTGGCACAGGTAGGATGATGTGTTAGACCTCCCTGTGTTGGGTGAACAACTCAAGCCCTCAACTGTTTGGATTCAATTTGAATGAATGGCTAAAACTGACTGAAAAGTCAGAGCAGTCACTCCGTGAGAGGGCTGTTATTATATGGTATTATTTGGTCAGTCATTGATATCCGAAGAAACAAATGCCTCAAACGTTAAGATAACAAAAAATATAATAAAAATTGATTGACTCTAATCTATAATTAAATGAGACACAAATAGATAGAAAACGGCGTTTTGATGGCCAATCACTGCAATTATTTCATAAGGCGTTGTTTGGCTCAGAATAGGCTCAGAATAATCATATAAAATACTGGCTGAGAGCCAAATCAGAGCCAACACACAGACTGATTAGCATTGAATAAATTGATGACTCGAACAACTAATTTGATAATCCATTGGAACGTCACTCAAACCGATCGCCAAAAAGAGGGGAAATTCTAATTTTTTAGTTAATTTTTCATTAGTCTGGGAATCGAGTAGAAGACGAACCAAAGCGATCCCTCACAAAGAGATTTAATGGCAGAGACTGTTTAAGTTAGACAAGACATTTATCCTGGAGTTTAGCCCTCAGATGTCCATTTAATTAGAAAACCGGCCCACAGGTTGTTGAAGTGCCCCAACTGATAGATTATCCAATTATCGTTTTGCATTACAATTAGATTCCGGTAGACACTAACTCCACTCACTCCGGGTCGGCTCAACTCTGCTCAGCACAACCATTACAGCCATTAATGGTATGCATCAACTTTTAACTGATATTCAATGCAAAATAAATGCAATAAAAATAAGTTTAAACGAAGAAAACGTTTTTCTTTAAACTATTCCCGTCTTAAGGCAAAGAAGAACAATAGTACGGCACAGAAGAGGCAGAGTCAGGGCACAGGCATAGAGGAGGACAATGTCCATGAATTTTATATTACATTAACTTTGATGAGAAATTTTTGCGCCCAAAAAATACTGCTTTATATTAGGTTTAGATAATAGAGGAGTGAAATGCGATTTATTGTATAAAATTATAATTTAGTGAACATATAGTGAACGTGAATGTGATCTCTCATTAACCCCCAAATGTTTCGTGCATTCGATGCTGAGATAAATATGGTTCTCGCGCCCCAGGTGTTAATGAGCATGCTTATTTATTACCGAATACCAACATAAAAGACTAACTAATAAATAATGATTCGCCGCTAACGCCAACCAATTTTCGGGGTTTACACCAAAACTTTTTATATCGTTTTTCTTCTCGTTTTCTTCAAAATTTTTGTGGTTTTGTTAACTAATACTTTGAAATTTCATTACACCTTTAAGTCTCGCATTAAGTCAGGAATAATTGATTTTTTGCTTCTCCTTAAAATTCATACGAAATCTGATTGTTTTTATCGTAATTTAGTCAAATTTTTCATTCTGTTTGATCAATACCAGGGTACTTATCATTATATTACAAGACATTAAAAGTTTCATTAGTTTTGATATTAATCTGATTTTTATTTTTCTATTCGATCCCAATCTTAATATTCACTTAAATAGTATTCAATGAAAAAGTATATAAAACTTGAATAAACTGATGGGCCAGTGATGGCTCTCCCCCTTCACTCGACAGTCGGCTCTGAGTTATTCGAGTAGAAACTCATGATATATACCTAACCCTTCACTTTTATAATACCTTTTTATGGATTAAATATATAATCGAAAAAATAAATGAATGAACTTTTCATTTGAGGCGCAAAACATTTTTTTCTCTCTTAATCATAAAAAACCAATTTTTCGGTCTCTCAGTAAAACCGTATTAAAAGAGTCGGATATTTCTTATTTAATGTCTTTATAAACCACTGAATAGAAAATATATTATCGATAATAAAAAAATATGAATCAAATGAGAAGCAAAAAAATGTTGAACCAAAACACTATAATCTAAATTAGGAAAGGCTTGACAGTACTCCATAGCCTATCCATTAGTTATTAACAAGTTTTTTCTCAGATTAATAATAATTCTCCACTCATTGGAAGGGCACAAATGGAACGGCATTTTGATAAATGACATAATAATAAAATAAATCAAATAACCGCACATTCAGTCCATTATTAATAGATGTGAAACAAGTATTCGGATTAAAACTTATGACCAAATTATAAGCTTTAAAGCGAATAATGATTTTATTGAACCGATAATTATTGGAAGACTATTAATCTCAATCTAAAAGGCAATGAAATACCGGAGTGGAGGCCCGAAAAATGAACTCGAATAAATAAAAATGACTTTTTTCTCCAGGAGGAGAAATGCGCAGAGAAGAGCATAGAGAAGAGCACAGCCTTTAATGTTGATAACATGATTACCTGTTTTTGATTTGGGCTCAAAAGCTCTGCTAATTTGACAAATGCTTTTCATATAATCTAAATTAAATCATTATTTAAACTATATAATTGTTAGCCAGGCAAAAAATTATTCAAATAAATAATAACAGAGTAATAATGTAATTAATGTTCGAAAAGATTGTCTCAATTATTAGTTACCATTAGTTTAGTCTTTGATTTTTAATTTGAATTAATCGAAAGAATATTTTCATTAATAGTTTTGATTAAAGTGACTGAAAATTAGTTGTTTTCCCTTTATTTTCACAAATTCTGGTTAATTGAGTTGACTTTGAGCTAAATTTATTTCTCTATATTAACGGTAGTCTTGAAAACTCACGAATCAATGATTAATAGGCATATAATTTGGCGAACAATTGACAATTCAAATACAGTTGTCTTTAAAGACATTAAATTTGTTGTTAAAACTGATCCTATAATTAGTTTGAAAATAATTATACATTATTTCTATAAAAATATTTTCTTAACGTAAAAAAGCACTGAAATTATGTTCAGAATATTCATTAAAATAATAGGAATTTCAATCGAAATTGTATTCAATATACACCCGAATGATCACAATTTCAAAAATTATATACTATTTTGTATTTCAAACAATATCTAAGGATTTATGTCAGAAAACACTTCAATTATATTCAAACTTAACTA
Source organism: Punctoribates punctum (assembly GCA_034698165.1). Classification (NCBI taxonomy): domain Eukaryota; kingdom Metazoa; phylum Arthropoda; class Arachnida; order Sarcoptiformes; family Punctoribatidae; genus Punctoribates; species Punctoribates punctum. The sequence goes on along the minus strand of JAQGBD010001912.1, from coordinate 62 downwards.
TCAATATATTTGTGTTATTATCAAAGCACGGATTCAGTGGAGATATTAGTGAACAAAATACA
>JAQGBD010001911.1:0-12484 GCA_034698165.1 Punctoribates punctum | reverse complement strand
AATGGATTCAAAAAAGAGTTATGTCTTAATATATTTGGTACTTATATTAAGTCTTCAATGACTCTTCATTTGTCTCTTGCATTGTCTTCTAATGAGGAATAAGTTCTTCCATTTCTTGAGACACAAATATTTACATAAAATGTGTAAATGTTTGCCAAACTCTCAGCGCTTCCAATGTTTGAGCGTTTAATTTATTTCTCATTTCTTGGATTTATATAACACTTTTCCCATCGATCATAAACACACTTTTCATACAATGGGAGAAAATTATTTTTCATTTCTTTTCGGCAAAAATTTTAGATTCGAGTTAATAGTTGACGAGAATCTGTTAACTCCGGCGGGAATTCATAAAAGTAGTGATGATAAAGGATTTCAATTTAATTTCAATTCACAGCTTTCACACGAATCTGATAAACATAACCTTTCAATTACCCAGAATACTTTGAGTCGTGAAAACCAGTATCCTCGTCAATATGTTCTAGATGAGTGCATTTTTCACATTTTTAACAATGTAAAACATTAGGTCTGCCCTCATTCTCCTTTCCTTTCATCAAATATGTGGCCTCAAAATACATTAGAATTTAATATTAGCCCAAAATTCTATTAATCTTTAAAATATGCACAATATTTGAAGCAAAGAAAGGTTTTAAACACTTCTTCGCTCAGAATATTATTTTTGTAAATATTTTCCTAAACTTTTTCTTTAAAAGTGGAGAAACGTTTGAAAGTCGAAACTTCAAAAGTCTGTCAGAGATTAAAACAAAAACATTAAAATACATTTATTTTCAAATACATTGGTTTTCAGAAAATTGTTTACAATTGTTGTTAGAAATATTGGTTCTGTTATTTCTCTGGATATCATTTTTTTCTGGGAGTTATTCATCTGTTAAACTTGCAAACTTACACTGTCTATGTCTGTGCCCATCATATACTCCTTAGGGGTTGTGTTCAGTAAACTGGAAATGAAGGCAAAGAGAGTCAGTCTTTAGCTTTGATACCATTCTTTTGTTTTCATCCAAATTCAGAGAATTTAATTTATTATTACCCGGAATACAGTCAAAAGTATAATATATTTTAGAGTGAAGTATACTTTAAGAACATTTCCCTCTAATAATGTACTGATTTGATGTCTCTTCTCATATATTATTCATTTAATTAAAAGTGAAGGCAATTAAAACTTTAGGATAATGTTAGAGAAAAATGAAATGCCCTGGTTAATTATTCTGCATTTGTTCTGAGAAATTAATGACATCTTATATAATTAAATTTAATGTTTACATTATATTATATGCCGTCCCCTAATCTCTTTGGATTATCACTTTAGGTAACTAATGAAATGTTATTCTGTGTCATAAATGAATAGGAGCAAGCTGAAACAATGAATTTATTCTAGGAAACTTCTATTCTCAAATGACGACTCTTTTATTGACGTCAATTGAGGGAACTCTTTCAATTTGATACCTTCCCTTTTATGGTCTACTATTACCATAATTACGTTAATCTTGAGTACATCTATATATCCCCTGCGCATCCCTGGCCTGTGTTAATAATATTCATATAATATTTTATTGAATTACTAATTACAGAGCAAAAAAGAAGTAAATTGAGCAAGTTCAGTCTCTTGTGAACTATGGCTGAGAAACATAACAATTGGAAAAAAAATTTTTTGTCGAAACCATAGATTACTTCTCTGTTAGAAAAAAATGAAGAACTCCTTTACAGTTAGAGAAGAAAAAACAGTTTTAATGATTAGTTTTATTATTTCCTATTTTCTGTCTTTTATTTCAATTCATGAAATTTAATAACAATTTTGTCGACAATTGGTTTTAGAGTCCATTATCTAAATATTTCTTTAATTATAATATGAAATAATGTGCGGATATTTCAATCGCTTTTATATACACTAAAAGAGATTATTAATATTTATATAGATATATAGATATATTTATCATGGTTATCACGACAATACTTATTCAAAGTAGGATATATTTTTATGCTAGTACATTTAGCCATAATGTCAATTCGTAATATTAATGATACTTTTGATGTTTTCGTGAAATAACACAATTTTTATTATTTAAACAAAAATATCTCAAATGAAATAATACAACTTTTTTGCTCCATATATCAAATGAACTAATGTGCAAGGTCTATTATAGTTTTGAAATAATTTTCCCTATTGATTTATCGACCAAGGTTTAGGAGTTTACCTTTAAAGAATAATGTGCCTTGATCCTTTTTCTTATAATGTCTGTGAGTCAGTAATTTGATATTAAATCGAAATCATAAGAATTTAATTAACTTTTAATAAGAGTTCTTCTAATTGAAACTCTAAACCTGCAAACTTGAAATTTGATGAAATTGATTTCATCTTGTTATAACTAGTTGTTCTAATGTAAATTATAAACCTGCAAGTTTCAAATTAGTTGATAATGATTTTAACTTGCTGTAATTTTGTTCTGATAGGATGCATGGACCACGAGTTCCCCTGCAACGACACCTGCATTGACAAGATCAAAAGATGTGACACCAAAATCGATTGCAGTGACGGCACCGACGAAATTAATTGCGGTTAGTTTTTACGTATTCCCCATATATTCGTCATTTAATTAATTGACCAATCGATTCAAATCAGAGATGCACAGGTGGGACCACCTAGGTGGCCTAGGGTAGGGTTTAATAGTAACCCTTCGAACCTAAGAGAAAGGTATTTGGCTGAAGTTCGGGTCTGGGGCGAGTAAATAGATGTTCTCCCTTCGGTCAACCCTGATTGAAATTCTATCCCTAAGTAGAAGACAATTGTTTCTTATATATAAAGTTTCAGTTCTGTTGGGAAAAAATGAGATCATAATTCGTATGACAAGAATTTCGTGGAAAACATAACCGAAACAATTGAAAGACAGCAAACATATCAATAATTTAATGACTGTCATAATAGGAATGCTATCCCATTATATATCCCATTGTAGGTCAAGTGACTGATGTCAGACACATCTCATTAATTATATCGATCTGTACTACAATTGTTTCAATTTTGATGTCTCTAACAAATGAAAGTCAGACACGAATTATGTTTTTATTTCATACGAACAGAGATTTTCAAAAATTTATTTTCGCCAAAAAATTGTTTGATTTTGAATTCCTCTCACATAAAATGTGTACCGATTTTCAAATATAAAATTCTTAACTTTTTTCTTCTTATCGGAGACCAGTTTTGGTCAAAACGTGACGTAAATCCGCCGATAAATTATTGTGAAATATTGTAATTTACTTCGAGCACAGTCTTAGGGCAAGGAATAGGATGACTGTTTTGGTGATCTATCTCAATTATGTTTTATTTATTCTTTTCTTGTAATTTGATATTCAATTTGTTGAGTGAATATTGATTTTTTCAAAGAAAATAATTAATAACTGTATCGAATAACCTAGTTCATTCAGCTTAAAATAATAGCCTTAGGGTTCAAGTTGATAGTGCTTGGTTATTTCAAAAATGTCTTGAACTTTTGAGTTGTTAATGATTGAGTGCATAGAAAAGAGAAAATAATTTTTACAAATCTAGTATTGATGTGCTCTGAAAACCTCCAAAATTGACGCTCAGAAATACCCGGAGCACTCTATTCAAATATAAATTTATTCATAAATATCAAGAGATATATATATTGTTCAGAATTTCCTCGATTTCTCATCCATTTAAATACAAATTCGCATAAAAAATAGAAACAAATGGATTGCATTCGTTTTCAACCCATAAATAATAGGTTTGAATCGCTTTCTGGTGATTGACTTGATTTCAATCTCACCTTAAAACAGAGAAACACTTCATTATATTTGAAGACAGGTTAAAGTGCAAACACGTGATGATAGAATAGTAGTCTTGTACAATCCCTTTTCCTTATCGCCAGGCTTAGTAACAATGGGAATGTTTGCATTTCTCATAGATATGCTGACTCTGGCTTTTTCAGGTATTATTCAATAGTTGTTTACGTTTTCGATTTGGACTAACATTTGGTTCAATTAGGGCTCAGAGAGGGAACGGATAAAGGCCTCCATTCCTATCTATAATCGCAATAAGTGATGAATCGACGAATCATATGATCAGTTGTCAGAAATTAAGATTGATCTACAAATTTGGCCCCGAATATAGTTATCAAAGAACTCACGGAACCATCCCTTTCTATTAGCATGGTTAATTCCATGATTATATTTGCGAAAACCCAATGTGAAGTTTGAATGTTGTTGTTGTCAACACTCCATTGATTTCACTGACAAATAGAGTATTTTTTGTATTGAAATGAAAACACTGTATTACCAAATATAGCAATTAAATTGAATTACCCTGAACATTTGATCATATGGTTATGTCAATATTTTGTTAGAAAATCCTAATTGACAAGATAAATATAAATTCATGTTTATTTATTTTGTTTTTATCTTTGAAATGATCGAAAATATTAAATGCAATGCCAAAAGTTATTCGACATAAATATTTGCTTGTTTATTATTTGGCGAATTTGAATAAAAATAGAAAAAGTGACCGTATAAAATAGAAAATTACCTTGCTGATCAATTCATAATAAATGGAAAAATTTTGAAGTGAGGACAAAGATGTTTCGTAACTTTTATCAGTAAATGAATAATAAATATTTGATGTAAACATCTCTTAATTTAACTTGATTAAACGCAATTCAATATTTCGTAATTCTTCTGAAAGATTTTTCAAATTAATTAAATGAATTAGCTTGCTTCATTTACTATCATGGTTAGCGAAGTGACTGCAATCGGTTTAAGCAAATATAGTTTATTTCACTCCACATATAATCGGATAACAAGTATTCATTAGATATGAAGAAATTGTTGTGAAATACTCCCAATTATTCCAACTTCTGAAGGTTTCCCAAATTCTTGTCTTCTTTTTCTCATTTTTCACATTTATTTCATCACAACATTAGTGAAAGAATATTCTGCCCTAATATAAAAATAAGAAAGTAATCCTGGTTTAATTGAAGTTTAATTGGAGAAGATTAAGTTTCTCCTTGAACCCGCAATACCTGTGCAAAAAACCTCTCGACTAATCGAAAATTTCGATCATGAACATTTATTCTAATACTTCTTTTATTATGATCATGTTTCCATTGATATAGATTCGTTTATCAACCTTTTAACCAAGATTGTTTTTTCTAATTAGAGGGATATGTCTGTCCTGTGACTCACTTCAAGTGCGATAACCACTACTGTATACCATTGGAAAACGTTTGTGACTTTTATGATAATTGTGGCGACAGTTCTGATGAATCCAATTGTTGTAAGTCTTACCAAATATTTGAACATTTGTTTTGATATTCAAAAATTGAATTCATTTTTCTTCTATTGAAAACTAGTTTTCTTTAATCCCTTTTGTCGTAAAACCAATATTTTGAAAATACTTTTCTTGGAAATATTGGTTTTCTTGTTCATAGAAACTGTTGGTTTAATGCCAAGATCAATACGGAGAACATTTTATTTTTTGGGAACGACTTTATTCACACTTCTATTCAGTGATGAAAATAGAATTTATTCAACATTTTTATTCATTTTTTTTTCTTTCAAAGTCAGTGTTTACTCAATAGTTCAATTGGTTTAAATTCAGGGATAGCCAGGGTGGAAAGGTATATGTGTGGGCCGTAGGGGCCAAACCGGCTTTCTTTCAAACTTCCAATATTATTAATATTAAATACCAAGCTAAAGGTAGGGCAAAACCACCAAATTTTTGGTTTAGGGCGGGGCCAAAACGGTTTTAAATTTTGGACGTCCCTGTTTAAATTTTGTTGAAATTGAATTTTTTAAGGATTTTTCTGTAAGTATTTTATCCGAAACCTTTTTCGTCGATGTTTTTAGGCTCGTATTTGATACAAAACACTTTTTCCGATCAAATTGAATTACCAAGATTGATTTGCTGTAAGGAAATATGTCTGTTTGCTTAAATAACTAGGTTGAATTGAAGTTCTATTTTATAAGGAAAAACTTCAAAAACTAATGTAGTCTTTAAAAGAGTAAACATTTTGCTGTGAAATCATTTTTGACGAATTCTCCAGACATTGAAATACTAACAAAATCGACAAAAATATGAACTCTTAGAGAATGAAAAGCGAAGTATTTTTATCACTTATTTCGATGAATTTTGTGTTCAGCTCACCGGCGGTGTTGGTTCGGGGAATACAACTGTGATAGCGGTCAGTGCATTCAGGCCTATGCCGTCTGTAACGGCAAAAACGAGTGCATCGATGGCAGCGACGAAACGCACTGCAAATCATCAGGTTTTGTATCCTTTGATTAATACTCTATTTGAATAATAAACACATTTGAAACCAAAGTCTTGATATCAAATATCTTTTGAATAACTTGAAACTGCGTCAAGAAGTTAGTGCCGTATCGGCCACTCTTCACTATATACCCATTCTTTCGCTCACAAACAATATCTTTAGGGATGAGCTATGCCTTGGGTCCATCATATCAACAATCTTATCGTTGTGGTCTTCCCCTACAAATGCTCCTAAATTCGAAGCACTATTATTAGGCAATATATCCCCTTTGTCTCAGCTCATGGAATACCAAGCTCATCTCTGTTACCCTAACGATTGTCTTGCTTTGAAAGTATAATTCAATGCAATTGAGTGAATCAGTGAACCATTTTTTCTGTCGCTTTCCGCCAAATATTGAGTCCATAAAAACATTTATTTTTTCGACATTTTTGTTGTCGGCTTTCGGTTTACTCTTTGATTGATTGCGTCGAAGGACTATAGACCAGGAAATGAGGCGAAAATATTTTTATAACTTTCTCTTCGATTTTCATCGAAATTATAGTTTTGCCTCAAAAAAAAATTTATATACTTTCACAGGTTATTAATGAGGATATCCTATATTTTACCAAGATTATATGAACATCGATTGCAGCAACCTTGTGAAACTCAATTTCGAGTTGTAAACAAACCAATTATCCTGAAATGGAGCAAGTTTATTGGTTTAATTGGATTTTGATCTTGTTTTCTCAGATTTCGTTCAGTGTGCGTCTGGAAACTTAGTGCACAGAAGCTTATGGTGAGTTATTAATACCAAGATATTTCACAATATATAGTCTGAAACCACTGGTGGCCAAAAGGGTATAACAACAAAATAATTTTTAGCCCGAGGTATAACCTGTCTGACGCCGGTTACCTTGGCCATCACTGGTCTCATATAAAGGGGGTCTAATGGGTTTTGAAATACAAAAATAATAGAACTTGAAAAGTTTATTAAGATAATAAAGGTGATATTATTTGAGTTTTTAATTCTTCGAACTGGCTTAAGGTTATGATACCAATACCAAGGTCATTCAACTATAAAATAATATATCAAATATTTGAATTGACCAATGTCATTTGAATAGAACTTTGAGAGTTAGAAGTTTTGTCGTCTTTGCTTTTGAGACAATTCGTGTAATCTTATTGACAGATATATCTCTTTGAATAAAATCTTCAAAATATTACGAAAACACTTTAGAAACCAAACGGATCTTGATAATTTATTATAATAATATTCTTAAAATTTAGGTGCGATGGAAAACCTGACTGCGAGGATAACCATGCTGACGAACATAATTGTGAGCAGAAATTTTATCTTTCCAATTTAAATTAATCGATATTACTTATCCGAGGAAAGAGGGGGAGAGGGGAGAGGGAGAGCGGGAGGGGAGAGAGAGAGAGAGAGAGAGAGAGAGAAATTGTTTGAAATATGAAAGAAAACAGAATTTATTTAAAAATTATATTCTTTAAGAATTTATTAGAAAAGTTTGCAAAGAATAGGAAAACTGTTTTCCATATGAATTATGAATTAATTATATATTAAGAAACAATGGCATCAAAAATGTTTTCGTCTTTATGTTGACTTCTTTTGAAAATCTTGTGATAAGGTCTCAATTCTCAGAGCTATAAAACATTTCTGAATAAATGATGAAATAGAAAGACAAAGAGTATATAAATAATATCCACTAATAACATGCTTTTTTAGATTTAAACATAAAACCGAGTCAGTGGTGGCCAAGGATTACCATAAGACTCTCCCACACATGTCTTTACCCTTACAAGTCTTTACTATTATAGTTAGTAATCATGAAATAATAATATTTTGTTCAATTTAGTAATGCTCTTACTTTAGAATGATCTGCATAAGTTTTAAAAAAAACTTTTAGAATTTTAGAACTGATTAGTTTAGCTTGGTCATTGGAGAATCGAATGTTAGTTTTCTTCAAATTAAGTTTTTGCAAGAAGTGAGTGATTTTTCAAAATTCCAGTTGTTTTCAAACATGAATAATGAGAGGACTTTAGTTTTCAAGATATTTACAACTTTTAATGAAACAAAAATTTTTGTATTAATCAAAAGGTGTTTTCAATTTCGTCTTCAAATGCTTTCTCTCTTAAACTGAAGTCATTTCTGAAAATTGTTTCTAAATTCAAAATATGTTTTCAGAATCAAACTTAATATAGACAGTTATCATGCAGTGATGCCCAAAAGGTCAAGGTCAAATATTTCCTATGAATTTGTTGTACATTCTCCCTCCCCCTCACCCTCCCGCTCCCTCCGAGTTGAGATGCTTAGACATCATTTGGTTATTAATGAATTCGTTTAATACAAATATGTTGAATATGTTTGAATTACAGGTAGAAATTGCACGGACTATGAGTTCCAGTGCGCCAACACTAGATGTATACCAAGGGGAAACCTTTGCGACACGATATGCGACTGTGCCGACACTTGTGAGGACGAACAGCCCGAACAATGCGCTCATTATTACCAAGTTATCAACGGTTAGATTCTATTAACTTTCAATTCATTCAATTCATACTAATTGACAGGTTTTTTGCAAAATTAGTTTCTATTAGTTTCAACAAATCCCTATTCCTTTCCTAATTCAAACAAAATCCCAGTAAATCTTCATTTGAGAACCAATTCTAATGAACAAATATTTGACTTTTGATTTGATCCAGGTCAATCTGAAGGCATACAGAGAGAAACATAAGTCAAGAGAGTTTAAAATAGCATTTTTTAGAATCTTATATAAAAAGGATTTTCGATGAATTCAATGACTTTACTCTTTAGTTGAAAACTTATTGAATTGTTTGGAAAATAGATTGCTTTCACTTTTCCCAAAACAGGTCTTCATTTTTCTCAATATTCTTGTTTTTTAATAAGAGTTTCTAATATATCTTTTCCACTGATATTAAGTCACTTTTTTTCTTTGAAATTATTATAAGATTTATGTTGAGATCAAATACTTTCTGACCGTTTCTTATCCGCGACTTCTCTGCCCTTTCTTTTCCTTTATTCATATAATAGTTTTGTTGAAGTTTTCCATTGATATAAATTTCTCTTAAAATAAGAGCAAAAATATTGGATTTCATGGCCTTTATTCTGTGCCACAAATAAAAAGAAGATATTTATCGTTGTTTCACAAGAACTGTCTGAAAAATTAATGAATAGTTCCAGGAATGCAAACAACAACAAAACTAAAACTAATTTATACCTGAAATGCAATCAAAAGACGGGACAATTTTATCTGCTATTAGTCTATTCCACTGACCATTAGCTTCATTCAGAGCTGTCCACTGGGAGTTTTTCATACACATCTCACAACTGGCAGTTATTAACAAAAAACTAGAATATTAGCTTGCTCTTTCAACAGTCTGAATAGAATTACTGAGTGGGGGTATTCTGTGTTTCAAATTAGGTTTTTATGAAGAATTTCCAATTCAAAAGTGTTGGGAAAGCTGTGAAATGTATCACTTTATTAGATTGTGAGTACCCAAGAGTATCATTTATAACAAGAACATTCGGGAAAAGATTGCCTTCAATTTCAGTTAAAATGAATACAAAATGGTCACTGAATTTGTTTGAATTCTTTGGACAATACTTTGGACACTACTCTGGCGTTCGGTCTTAATATTTGATTAGAGACCAGGACCAGCACCTGGTGTCTCAAAATAGCTAAACTGTGCCCCCAATTGATATGAGTTTAACGATCGACACGTGTCTGATCTCAACTGAAATGGTGTTTCCATTGAATAATTGATAATATTTTCTGCAATACAATAACAAAATGTCTTTTAATAGCACTCTCTTTATTGCCGACCATTTCTTAATGAATAAGAAGACTATCTTTGCTTTTATCGATTGAGTTAAGTCTTCTACCAAATTATCCTAATCTTTCGCTCAGATGAGTTGCAAGATAATTAAGTCCAGTCCTCTCCATCATAAAAACAAGTCGTCTGCCATACTATCTATAAATCTTGCTTTGAATGTCTCCGAAAAGAATAATGATTTACATAATATTTTTGTTACCTCGTTAATAAACAGAATGCATACCCAGCTATGTTTGACTCGATCATTACAAACACTATTTATTTCAGGAATATTTTTATTTCAATAAAAAAGGGACTGCCACAAATTGCCAAAGTAAGTCACCTAAGAGGCTTACCTCGCAAATTTAATCCAGCTAGGGTACAGGAGTGAGGCATTCTTACCCGAATCAAATAACTCACAAAACCTTCGATTCAATAGCTAGATAGGTTTTCACATAACATGAAAAATAAAAATAGAATAAATAGAAGAGAAAATAAAAGTAGCTTGACACCTAATTTCAATATTAGGTAATTTACTTAATCAAAGGTCTTTGTTGTGAAATACATTGCATTCAAAGGGAGTTCATTCGGCACATAATTATGGCTCAGAATAATGGGATTCAAAATCGTATTTGAATTTCAATCCTTTTGAAAAATAATTTAAACTATGAAACCATTGAATTGAAAATCGATACTAAAAGTGTTGGAATATATTTGCAAATCGATAGGACTGAGTGTATGCAAGCCGTCGACAACAGTTGCCTGTACTCTATCGGAGAGCGGAAAAGTGGTCGAGCGGTGCATCGGAACAAACTACACCTGCAATGGACACGTCGACTGTCTCCGCAACTTAGTTGATGACGAATACGGCTGCGAATATGGAGGTCAGCATAAAATTTTGATAATTATCTTAACAAAAAAGTATTCTTTGGTTATATGTCTCAAACATTTTGTATATCCTTTTGTTAAACAATTTTTCAGTGAATTCTTTTCTTTAAGAATATTCTCTTTATTCTTGTGATAAAGAATAGCCTTTTTGTGATTAATTCGTTCTGTAAATGATTTGAATAGAGTTTCAAATGTGCGTTACTCAATAAATGGTATGACCAGGGTGAATCAAGGGTGGGCATCATTTAATTTAATTGATAAAAAGACAATATGCCAGCCGATTAAAATAGCCGGAGTGCATTTATATGCAAATGTCCCAGTTGATTGATTAAATAAATTTATTTTTCAATTAAATTTTAATTGTCAGTATTCCCTTGTTTATTATTCGCTAGATTACAACATTACCAAATTTAATCCTGTAATTGGTTTAAGTTCATTTTAAGTTGATTAATATAATTATTTCTACTGGTCCACCCTGACCACTTATTTGTGCAATATGTGCCTTGCTTAATCTGAGAAATGGTCAAAAAGGCATTCGGTGAAGACATAAGTCAACGTCAAAACAGAAAGAATTCAATAGAAAAATGAATTGTGTTTTACTGTCCATCGGATTCAATATTTCATATAAAGGACAGCAAATGTCAAATAGTTTTCATCGAAAGTGTCATTCATTGAGAGTCCTCTATATTCCCACCAATTCCTGTATTCCTCTTCAGAATACAGTTTGAATACTTATATATTTTTCTTTATATTATTATTCAAGTTTTGGTAATTGTGCGTGGTCATAATTAATTATTTTTGAGAATATCTCAACTTTTTCGTCACAATTTCACTAAACCATAGACTTATGGTGTGTTTTGGGCGACAGTTTCGACTGTTTTCTTACAGTCTTCGTCAAAGGCCAGAACCAAAGTGTTCTGTGTTTTGTTCCATACGAAGAGCGGACTGAGTCTGGAATATGATCTCTCGTCGATTAATGCATTTTTTTGAAGTAATTTATTGAGAAGTGTTTTATTGCCATTTAGTTTATTTACAAGTTTACAATTTCTTTGCTGGCTATTAGTATATTTTGTTAGTAGAAAATGAACTTGGTGATCTATAATAATGAGCTGAATTTAATGAAGCATCTAGTCACGATATATTCTGCTGGAACAATAATTAATCAAATCTATTGTTTGCGTGTTCATGGTTAATTTATTTCTCCTCTTAAGAAAATAACTTCTATTTATGTCATAACAAAAATATTCTTGATCAATAATTCACTTAATGAAGGACCGAAAAGACTACAGGCAGTGGTCAATTAAGTTTAAACGAGATCATGGTAAAATTTTAACAATTAAAATTAATCTTCATATATTAAATGATATATTTTTTAATCAATTAATTATTTAAAATTATCATAAGATAAAAATATTTCCCAAAAAATCACTACAATAGTACCTAGGTGCTTCCAAAAGGAACCAGTA
>JAQGBD010001910.1:0-12491 GCA_034698165.1 Punctoribates punctum | reverse complement strand
GAGAGGGAGAGAGGGAGGGAGAGAGGGAGAGAGGGAGAGAGGGAGAAAGGAGGAGAGAGCGAGAGAGGGAGAGGGAGAGATTTGAGAGCATTTTAATTAAGAAGTAAAGCATTGAAATGGGATTCGGGACTAATGGTTGTAAAATAACAATAATATTGACATAAATGAGGGCCCTTTCCATTAAATCATTAGAATCGTCATATTTATTGAATAATAATTTATGATAGATCATTGAGTTTTGACAAATAATACATCTGTTGATTATATGACTTCATATGATTCGCTTCTGATCTTAAAATGAATTAATATATTATAAAAGCTTTTATTAAAGAGAGAATTCAATTTAATTTAATTTCCTTCAATTTGATTGAGTTTTTGGTAGTTGTTTTGCTTGATGATTATTTGTAGCTTGGTTACACTCAGTTTTTATTGAACAACTTGTGTTTGATCGCTAACTCGAATATTAAACATTAAATTCACAACTTATTTAAAAATTGATTATTGAATATCGCAGTTAACGATCGAACACAAGTTGTTCAATAAAAAAAAAGTGAGGGTAACCAAGTTACAATTTCCTTCAATTTATTTATTTATTCAACTGTAATAATAACTGCCTAACAATTCAATGAAACGAGCAAGTAACAAATTAGAGCCTGCATTTTGACTCAGTTTACAGTTTAGTAGAGCTGAGTGTTAGCCATGAATCAAGATTTTTGTTACAATTTTAATTAAATCGAAGACAGCAAAATTCATTGCTTACCAGTAATTTGACTAGGTGCTTTCCCAATTTCACTCAATACAATTGAAGAACAAATATTCTGAATTGTGTCCGACAAGAGGTTAACAATCGTCGACTGATTCGATGAAAAGACGAAATAAGTTTCGAATTATAAAACAGTTATTTAATAAAATCTGTTATTGAAGTCGACGTGTATTTCAATCTAATGAATACATAAAACAAAATATTTTTTCATAACTCAAATCCGTTTATAAATAAATAAAATATAAGTTTTTTATGTTTTGCTGTTAATAAAAATGTGTTTTGATTCAGAATTTAATTGAGTTTAATATATATTAAATATGTTTTCCCCGATATTGAGATTTGTGTTATCAAAGTTCAGACACAAAAACTTTAAATTTTCAATTCTTTTGTCGATAAGTGTTTTCACATTTTGTTTGATTTTGATTTTTACAACCTTTTATTCGCGTGGTCTCAGCTATAAGCAAGCTAATGGGCCAGCCTCATACAAAAATCAAGCTGACAACAATCTGGATCATTGGTTTCTTTTGTACAATCTCTCAGAAACCAGTGTCCAGTCTGGCGATAGTGAAGTTACCACTGATCCTAATGGGGTTGTCGTGCATTCTTTTAGCAACTCATCCAAGTTATGGTCAGTTACCACAAACTGGACAGAACGGCCCTGGTTCTTGACAAATGGCACTCTAAGGATAAACGGATCGGAGGCATCTAACCTTGCTCTATGGCCCGATCAGTGCAGTGATTTAAAAGATGATCGTATTCTCAATCAATTGATGTATATTCCCATTGATTACAATCAGACGACAACTCCTCTTAAAAGCATTTATTTGAGTGCGTCTGACAAAGACTGGAAGCTATCGTTGGGGAGACAGGAATTCCTCGGATGTCCAGTTAGTTCCTGTCAATTAGTATCACGAGATAATGCCAAAGACGCTGATCTAATATTTTTCAAGGTACTTATTTTAATAATAATTTAACCATGCTCACCTCAAATCCTACCTTTTTTTATAAAGAAGTGAAATCCAGAAATTAAAAGTAATTTCTTTTGTAAATCACATAAAACTTGGAACTAATTTAATTGTCATTTTGTTTACCTAATTATATCAAATTCAAGTGATCTTTCAAAATATATAATTAATGATCTAGCTCAGATTCTGAATTCTAATAAAATCCCGAATATTTAATATTAATCAATTTGAGAATATGTAAATGTAGTTCACTTAATCGACTATCTGCAAGCTAAAATTCAAGGCAGTTTTCCACTAGGTATTACTATGCATTAAGCATATATAACCTATTTATATGTTGAAAAATGTTTGTTTATCCTGAAGCTATTTTCAAATCATGTTTTATGAATTAAATCTCAAAAATTTTCATTTCGCTAAATCGGACGGATTTGAAAATTCTATAACTTATTCAATGATTATATAATCAACTCATTGAATAACTTCTATTGTATAATACAATAGAATAAATAATCAAATCTTTGGACACTATTTTTTTTCTATTTGAGCAAGATTATTTGAATCCTGGATTGCTTATATAGTTACTTTTTCTTTTTTTGAGTTCTCAGTTTTCAAACTAAACTAACCAACAGTTCCGACATTTAGTTGGTATAAATTTAGAAGAACTTATTTTGATGGGTAAACATCTTGGTTAGTCAACTAAACAAACCATCTTCTATTCCGAGATTCAGTACAAACATTTGCTTTGAAATCCAATTCAACAAAACCTTTGCAATAATTCAATTATTCTGAGAATAATATATTAATTTAGAATTCATTGATATTTCCACAAAAGTGATTCCGTTTGGAAGAATCCAGGTGAAAATATTCTATTTTTGATACCAGTGTTTGGTTTTCAGCTCATTCTTTGTATATATAAATACAGAGAATATATATATTTTTGTTTTTTTTTTTTTGTTTTTTTTTAAGTCTCGTTACGATTACAAGTATTTTATGAAAAAACGGAAATCGACTCAGATTTGGGCCAAATTCGAGATCGAAAGCCCCCAAAATGTAATGATTATCGCACCAAAAGATACTATAAATTGGACCGTCACCTATAGGCATGACTCAGATATCCCGGCCCCCTATTACAAGTTCTATCCTTATGAGAAAAGAGTCCACACCAATAGAACCCGTAACTATGCCGCTAATAAGAGAAGAAAAGTGGCCTGGTTCGTCTCTAACTGTTTCGCCACCAACTCTCGACTCCAATACGCAAAAGAATTGAGAAAATACATTGATGTAGACATTTATGGCAAGTAAGTTCACAATTTCTCTGATTTGAACTTGCTAATAGTCCCAATCGATTTTAGATGTGGTCCTTTAAAATGTGCAAGGGAAAATGGATCATTATGTTGGAAACTACTGGAATCAGATTATAAGTTTTACCTCTCTTTTGAGAACTCAAACTGTTTGGACTACATTACAGAAAAGTTTTGGTTCAATGGCCTTATGTAAGTCCACATCACTTATGCCGTCCCCTCATTTGAAACATTCATTTCTTGATTATTTCAATACACAATCACAAGATATAAACCAATTTTAATTAATGTGATCATAATTTATAATAAATCAAATTTGAAAGGCACGACATATTACCAATTGTGATGGGGGCCCACCCCTCCACATATAAGCAGTTAGCGCCTCCCAACTCTTATATACACGTCGATGACTTTCAATCGCCTCAACATTTGGCCCAATATTTGAATCTTTTGGACTCAAACGACGATTTATATAACAAATATTTTGATTGGAAGGGCACCGGAATAATCCAACAGATCTATATGTGGTGCAGAGTCTGTGCGCTCCTTCACGCGCCAAAACACCTCCGGGTTTATCATGACTTAGGAGGGTGGTGGAACTCTCCCGGCACCTGTGTTCCCATCACTTGGACTAATATGACTGTGAACAACACTGATAGTGATAATAGAACACTACCTTGGTCAAATTAGATATAGATATACACAATTTTTAGTTTAATAATTTAATTTAAAAAAGTTTAATCACAAAGATCTTGGTTTCTATTTTTGGTATCATTACTGAGGAGAGGCACTAATGAGGGACAACTGATAAGAGTTCATTCCTATTGAGTTGTACTTCGTATTCATTAATCCATTCAAATGAGAGGCAATTTTTAGCTCATCTAACAAGAAGTAAATGAGAGTATATGTTCTTGGCACTCTATATCATTCTAATTGTGGGAATCTTTCCTTTCTCTCCCTCTCATTAATTAATAATATAGTAAATGAAGCCTAAAAATAATTGGATTGAATTGAGTCATATGCAAGAATCAAGCCATCAAGGGATCAAGCCATCATGCCATCAAGCTATCTAGGCAATTTTGATTGGTTTTACTCATTACAATGTAATTCAATTAAAATTCAAATCTTTTTCTCTTCAATGAATTCAATTAAACTCATTAAATATCCTTAAATACCATTAATTGGATAAAAAACTAAACTTTTTTTTTCTAAAAACAATTTTATTTGGAAATTAAATTATTTGACAATAAATGTAAAGATAAAAACAATTGAATACTTAATAACGCGATTTGAGTAAAAGGAGTAACAAGGGCAGTTTTAAAAATGTACGAATGCTATCAATACTAGAAATTTCGCGATTAAAAACCAAACACTAATTATCATTACTTTTTCTGTTTCTTCTCCTTTTTGGATGACTTACTGTTTTTATTGTCTTTACTTTTCTTTGAGTTTTTGCCATTCTTTTCAGTCTTAGCCTTTTTGCTGCTCTTCTGAGACTTTTTGTCAACATTTGAGTCTTTGGCTGAGTTCTCGTTATTTGTTTCGACAGCTTTTTCTTCAGACTTTTGTTCGACTTTCTTCTGTTCCGTCTTTTTCTTGTCGACTGATTTGCTGTTTTTGTTGGCCTTCTTTTCTTTCTTTTGATTGGTTTGAGTCTCAACGGCTTCTGCTTCGGCTATTTGGTCGGCGCTGTTGTCAACACTTCGCTTCTGCTTCTTCTGACAGACCTGTTCTTCTGTGCCCTCAGTTTTTGATGCTTTCTTAGAACCGCCACAACTCGAAGTCTTCTTTGTCTTCTTCTTTTGGACCACCTTTTCCTCGACTACCTCAGCCTCCTCTTCGACGGGTTCGACCA
The DNA here is from genome assembly GCA_034698165.1 of Punctoribates punctum. Taxonomy (NCBI): domain Eukaryota; kingdom Metazoa; phylum Arthropoda; class Arachnida; order Sarcoptiformes; family Punctoribatidae; genus Punctoribates; species Punctoribates punctum. The sequence goes on along the minus strand of JAQGBD010001910.1, from coordinate 7,607 downwards.
CTTCGACAGCGCTCTCCTCCTTCACGGCCACCTGTTTCGACTTTTTGCTTGCTTTGGGCGCCGGTTCCTCCACAGGCTCTTCTGGTTCCTCTTCAACGACAGCCTCTTCCTCCTGTACTTCAGGCTCTTCAGCGACTGCTTCATCGACATTGACCTCGACATTGACTGCTTCCTCTTTGGTTTGTCTTCGGTCTCGTCTTCTTTGATCCTTTAATATAATAATTCAAATTATTTAAAACTGTTTCAAATTAATAGATTTAGAAGAAAACTTACCCCGGATTTAGCGGCAGAGATATTGACCACTAATAAGGCGATAGTCAGAGACAACAAAAGAAATTTCATTTTCGTTTGGATTTAATTTAAAGGCTTTCAAACAAGTGATTCAATTAAATATAAATTAGTTTTTGATTGGGTTGTGAACAACAGTTTGTGTGAAGAGAGACTCAATTGACTTAATGAGAGAATAATAGGAATAATAGACTCTTAACTGAATAAAACTGGTAATAAATCAGTGCTTATTCGACGTGTCATTCAGTTTATCGGAAGATAACAATTGTAAGAATCGTTTTTATTTGACGCGAATTATTTGCGTATTTTGAGTCAAGTGCTCATTATTTGATTGGTTGCTAATAATCTGGTCTATTATTCTTATGGCACTGAAGTGGAGTCACTGATAAATATGTTTTTTCCACTGATTATTGATCTCTAGTTATGGGACTTAAATGTGAAGTTATTTCCCAAAATCATTGTTACGAATGCAGTAAACTCTTTGCCCTTATCTCTCATTTACTGATATTCTGGGAGTATTTTATTGCAATTATTATTATTTAATTCAACTTTTGCTAAAAATAAATACAAAGATCAGTTAGTTTTATGACTAATACACACAATTTTATTATTAATTTGCGTCAATCAGACAATTGATTGGAAATAACTCAGAGATAAAGGAAAAGGTTTGCTGTTTGTTGATTGAGGACTGTTTGTTGGGTGGTTGTTGACTGTTGGGTCAGGGCTATGAAGGGCTATTTGTCGGCTCATTTGTAGAAACAGTGTCCAAATCCTGTTCTTAAGTTGACTCTCTTATTAAGGTTGGTCAATGAGCTTAATTCACATACACTAGGTCTAGGTGATTATATGATTATCAAGTTCATACACTATAATGATTTGTCAGAGCAATTTATGACCATGCACACTAAAAATAGTAACAAAACCACTCGTTTAATATGGAATGGAATAAGTGTGCAATTAATGGCACTCTCATGAGATTTCAATGACTATTCAACTAAACTACCATGGTAGCTCCATTAGTGCCGCTCATATTTCAAATTAGTAGAGATTAAGTTTAAAATATTTTTATGAGGGATTGTAATAAATAATACGTTAATTATTTTCGAGTGATATTTGAAAATTAGTCTCAAACCGATTGATAATTAATTCTATAAATAATTTCAATTGAATTAATTGTTGAATAAAATGATCGATTCGTCGGACTTTACACTTAATTTTGATCTTTTGGAGGACCAAACGTTGGGAGACATTAGTCACTTGGATTTAGTCGACTTAACTATCGATGACAATGATTTTGAGGACACTCTACCTGACTCTGGAAGTACCGCACTTCTGGAAGCTTCGCATACAGACAGACAGACAGACACAGAACCCCAGATTAATCAAACAAAAGCGGGTAAAAAGCAAAAGCCTGTGCGACAATTTCATTGGATGAAAGAGATTCAGCGCTACCAGAAGTCGACTGAACTGTTGATACCTCGATTGCCGTTCCAGAAAGTGATTCGCGACGTCTGCCTTGAAGTGAGTCGCAATGGCTCCCAATATCGATGGCAAGCTGTGGCTCTTCAGGCCATTCAAGAAGCGGCCGAATGTTTTCTGGTCACTCTGTTTGAGGACACGAATCTGTGCGCAATGCACGCCGAAAGGGTCACAATTATGCCCCGGGATATGGAACTGGCCAGAAGAGTGTCCCGTTGTCTCAAATGATGCCATTTTCAGTCATAAACTTTTTATTATAATATTTACTAATTATTATTTTAATAATTCAGATTTTCGTTGCATTTGTTTATATAATATATAAATTTTAATTATACCTTGTTCATAACAGGATTTTCAACTGAATAGCATTTAAGAGATTAAATTTTATATTATTTTAATTAAAAAATATTGAATTCACTCATTTATATCCATGTTTTCAAAAGCTTTGAAGAGAATTCGCATAAAACTGTTGAGAATTTGGATGTGTAAACCAGAGATCATCAAGCTCTTCGCCGACAGGGGGGAGATAGGGGGTGGATTGTCCAAAAATTTTCAAAAAAAACTAGGGGGGGGGGTATAGGGGGTGGATTTTTCTCCAGTGAAAAACGGCCGATTTGGCAAAAAATGGCCATTTTCGGGCTAAATCCGGTCATTTTCGGCCTAATTCGGTTTAAATTGTCATAAATTCAGTTTAAATCCAGTTTTCCGGCCAAAATTACCGAAATTTACCAAAAAAAACCCTAAAAATTTCCCGGGGGGTTGGTTTTGCTTGGTCCAGGGGGGAGATTTCCAAAATTTTTCGCTCACAGGGGGGGTATGACAATCCGCCCCCCTATCCGCCCCCCTTGATGACCTCTGGTGTAAACACAGGTAACTTGTAGAAGGTGTAAGCCAGGCCCTTCTTCTCTTTTATTAGGGAAATTGAAAAATAAAATAACTGATTTTGCATGTTTACCTTCGCAACCAAAAATAAAAATAAAGTGAGTAAACTCTAGTAAGTTTCTCTAAGCAAACAAAATCAATCTATCCTGGTTTATTTGATATAAAAGAACTAGATTCAAGCGAAAATTCAAGTTCTTAATATAATTCAATCCCAAAATAAAATTAAACCAAAATACTTGTATTTGTTTTATATGATTATTGATTGTCCTAGGACCCAGGGCATCACTAATTTATATACGAGAAAAGTAATTTTAATTTTAGACTAAAAGCCTTTTCATTAGTATTTTTTGAAGAAAAAAAATTATTATATTTTGGTATTTATTCAGTCGTCAAATGAAATGATTTTCCACTTTTGTCAGAAAAATATATTTTTTCGTTTAAAATTCAATTCTGGAAATTGAGTGCATTTGAAAGAAGGGTTTTTACTCTTTCAATAAAATTAATGATCGGAAACATTCTAAATATTTAATGAAAAACTTGAATGCAATCGAAAATTGTTTTTTATTGTAAAGCAAAACATTTGTTGTCATTACATAATGTTTAGTATTTTATAGGGAATTGAGAACTGTCTGAATATATAATTCCTATTCGGTAGCACTTCCTGTCATAGTGTGTCGTATGAATTGAACGGAATATTGGGAACGGGATACAAATTTTGTGATAACAACAAAAAGTTTATACTCGAGAAGAAGTGAAGCCAACATTTTTCCCCTCAAATAGTTTTGTTATTTGTTGTGAATGCCGTCAAAACATAACTATATTTATAGGAATTTTATATTTAAATACATTTGATATGAGTCTTGAGTTCAGTCAAAAAAGTGTTTCACTACTGAAAACATTATTCTTCAGCAGATTTTCATTACATTTGCAAATGTTTTCGTAGTTTTGTTTTTCTCCAAAGTCTGAAACACAATATTAGACGCAATTAATGCCAAGTTTTATAAATTCAATTTATTTGATGGCATAGGTTAGCAGTCTTTCCATCCATTCCTTCCATTCCGTCCCTTATTTATTATTATTCATTTGTTAGAGTGAAATAAAATACAGATTTTTGTGCGAAAAAAGCTATCCAGGTCAAATTATGTGAATCGAATCGATTGATGACATTTCGTTTTCTATTCTTGTTTTACATTATTTTCAATTCTAATTGGTTCGAGCTCTTGGAACTTGGGATCTTGGCATTTATAAATTTGTTTCATTATTTATTCATGATCATTTTTTGAACTTCAAATGTGATTTAAATTCACAAAAATGGTTCCGAATATATGTAAGAATTTGCCTAACCATATACGAAGAAAGAGCCCGGAACAAATTTCAACTTCATGATTGCCAGGTATGTACAGTAGTTTTATTTATTGAAATTATCAAGGTTTTTTATTTTGCACCTGATAAACGTCACAAACCTTTCATGTTTTATAAATGATTTTTGTAAAGGTATTTAAAGCATTCAAACAGAACACAGAATAAGCAGAACATTACATTACATTACATTACAATACCGTTAATTAATATCTAACTTATGTACAAATGTGCAAGGTCTAATCATATGATCGAAAATGTATTGAATCAAGTTTGGAATTATAATTGAATTACTAATAATTTAAAAGATTTGGTGAATTTCATTAACATTTGAATAGCGGCCACCACTGGACAGCCCTGATATTCACATTATTTGCATACAAAGATGTGTATGAATTGTAAAAACTGGGACTCGATTCACATGAAATGTATGTCAATGTTTGTGACGATCGATATCTGATTCTAATTAATAGTTGACTTCTATTTGATTTCTATTTTATTGGATTTTTATCAAAATATTTTTGATTTCTTCTAATTATATAAATTATTAATCGAGTATTGATTTCTCTTTTAATTGTTTCCTTGGATAATTATATCGTTTGAATAATTAAATAGAAAAGTTGAGATGAGTTTGAGTGAAATTCAACCTTGTAAACTCATTTTTAAAGGTAAAAATTCACAGTAAAATTCTTGGTAATATGACGTCATTGAGGACCGCAGCAGAAATGCTATTTATCCTAAATGTTCTTGATTTTAAAAATTTGATAAATTTAATTACTGATGTAATGCACGTAAATTCTTATCGATCGGAATTTAATTATGAAATGTGAGTAAAAAATAAATATCAGAAATATTACGGAATATTCTACTGTTTTGGCCTTTAATATGAGAATAACTGAAACTTTCTGAAGACGAGTAGTTATTTCAGCAATCTTGGTAATTATATACAAAAAAAAATATCTTATTATTACCAAAAAAAAAAAAAAAAAAAAATGAAAGAAGAGAAAAGAGGTGAATATCATTTTTCGAGATATCATAAAAATAATTATAAGTATTACCTAAAAAGAAAATAATTGCCTAGATTGACAAACACGATGAAGAAATATGGTTTACTCATTTCAATTCTCCCCTCATTATTTCTTAGCGAAAGGTAAAAGAGATAAATCAGATATAATGGAGTTTCGTGATATCCAATTGAATAAGAGCTCAGAAATATTCTTATTGAACAGATTTGGCTCATATTAGAACTTCAATCGATTACAGATAAAAATAAATATCAAATGAAAATCATTTGATGTGAGTATTACCCGATTTCAGGTAATTCTATACGCCTGTCACCGAGAGACGAGCAAGGTCTTCGAGCAGTCCTCTCCAGTACACTTGAACCTCTGTATATTCACACTGGGGTGGGGGTGAAGTCAAAGGGGGTGAAAAAGGCAATATTTTCTAATTTTTTTTTGTATTTTTATAATACAAATATGACATAATTGGAGCTTAGTCAATTATTTAGATCCAATTTAAACACGCCGCAGATATAGTGTTGAATGTATATATATTTACCAGTTTGCTAAGTGCACCTACCTTGATTCTTTTTGATTTCGATATGAATATTCAAAGTGAAAGCACTATCGAGGTAAAAAAATAAATTATCGATTGATGTTTTATTTAGCAGAAGTAAAGAATAAATTCTCATTTTGGGTGAGAGCAGAGTTTTATCATGAATAACGAAATATCATCTAGGAATTTCTAGGTATATGCTTTACAAGTTGTTGTCAACAATTGGTTCCCATAGTAATGAACTAATGATATACTGATTTATGAATTTTTATTTCTGTTCATTAATTATATGTATATATTATAGATATTCTCATATACTATACATATTCACAAAATATGGAATACAGTTCTGAGTCTAATGTAATATAAAAACATTTATGGGACACAGAATAGCGGTTGTCCTGGAAATGAATTAGTTTTTTAGAGTCAGACTGTATTACAGTTATTCTATACTTTAGTGGCAATTGTGTTAAAGTGCTTCTTATCGGTAAATAAGTTGCAAACTATGATATTTTGCTCAATTATTTTAACTCAAAGACTAGAATCTGTTGATATATATCAATGTTTTCACTCATTATATGAAAATTTTGAATTAAAACATAAAGTGATGTCGAAAAATAGGACCAAATTATGTGATATCGCGTTTCGCCCAGAATTCTGTTGGCCTTTAATCAAAGACATGACATCCCATAAAATGGTTCACTTTATAACTGTATAAAATCCACTTAAATTTGGCTTAAATAGCATTTAATGAAAAGTATTTTTGACTCAACTTTGATTGTGCTGTTTGTCTACCTGTCCTTCGGATCGATATTTGTTTCCCTCTTGTCTTCTCTTATATCGATCCGTCTGAGAAAAGGCATTATGTTTTGTAAGTAATTTAATTTTTTCATTGAAAGAATTCGTGAGTGAGTGGGGAGAGAGAGAGAGAGAGAGAGAGAGAGAGAGAGAGAGAGAGAGAGAGAGAGAGAGATTTGTGTATAGTTTTGAAATATCAGTAATAATAGAGATCAGAGACCAAGGGTGAAAATAAATCGTGATGACTGCAAATTTATTAATTAATTTGATTTATTTCAAATAACCATGATTATTGAATTACTACAATCACTTTTCAAATAAGATGAGTAAATCATTTTTATCAGTTTTTATTGAAAACAATTATACAACAATAATGACCATGTTAACAGTTAACAGTTTATCCCTTTTATTTATCATTGTTATCCCGATCATTTTTTTCGATCCAGCACAATCTTATAGTCGTAAGAAGTGATTTTATCGGTACAATTAGGATTCGGTTCCAGGCCTTCATTGTATGCAAGTCTGAGATCATATTTTTTGCTCAGTTGTAAGAATCGGACCAAAACGAGGAACAGGTCGGCCACAGCCAGTCTCTCACCCAAACAGTTGCGTCGGCCCACACCGAACGGCATAAACGCTTTGGGACGGCTTATCAACTGACCGGTGCCATTTTCCAGGAATCTTTCCGGTTTAAATTGATCCGGATCCTTCCAATACTTGGCATTCTTCGAGTTCTGTAAGACAAGTACCTCGGTATCCTCCGTAAATGTGTACTCGCCTATGAAACCATGCTCAATTTTTAATTTAATGTACAACACGCTTTAAGTTTACCTAGTTTAGTTCCGGCTGAGGCTAAATGTGGTAAACCCAGAGCCGTAAAGTTGGAAAACCGGAACATCTCGTATATGAAAGCCATTACGTAATGACAGACCTCTCTGTCCTCTTTAGTGGCCATTCGGTCCCCAATTTTACTCTCAATTTCGTGACGAACCTTATCCAAAACACCAGGGTGGTATGTTATGAAAAGTAGGATCCATTTAAGTGCATTTTGTGATGTGTCTGTGGCCGCAGCGAACAAATCCCAGGTTGCTCTTGCTAAATTGTCATCTGATAGATGGACAGCACTCTCTTTACCTGATCTGATGGCCTCACTCTTAGCGTTAATGAAGGCGTCGCTAAAGTCCCGGATATTTGTCTCGTCGTAAGTCTCGTAATGAGCGACGAATTGTTGTTTAACCCAATCT
>JAQGBD010001909.1:0-12492 GCA_034698165.1 Punctoribates punctum | reverse complement strand
AAACACACCACAACTCGACTCCATTTCCAACCGCAATAACTCAATAACGACGGCGCCCGAAGTGGCCCAACCCGAGGACTTGGAACAAATCGCCACCACGAGTCAGGCGCCTCAAAATCACGTGCCTCACAATTGTAATAGACCCCGGACTTTGGAAACGGGTCAGCCTGTGTTGACTATAACCACACCTAACGGTGAACAACACTTTGTTAGACAACAAATTCCGGTCAAAAAGAGTAGTATTGAGGTTGTGCTCAACACTCCCGGCGGGGGCTATGACTATGACCAGAGACCTACTCTCAATTCATACAGCTCCCAGTACTATACCAGGGTGATTCAACAGCAGAACGACGCAGAGGAAAAGTATTACTACAATCAATATGAGAGACAATACGAAATTTGCAATACTCCAGCAGAAATTCAGAAGAGTTTACGGTGGATACACTGGCGAATGACCTTGTTTGTCTTCTATTGGATAGTTTGGTTCATTGGGTTAATACTGGTTATTATAATAGTGGCTTATCGAGCTAAAGTTTAAATTCTTATTTATCAAGCTCAATTGTTAGAATTAATAGTTTAATTATTCAATAAATTCTATAAAATTTGTTTTACCATGATTATTGACTTTGAATTCAATTTTTAGTTAAATGACTCTAATAATATGATGAAATTCTTAAAATATCTTGGTTAATTCATTTGGTAATATCAACTCATTTCATATAAGTGTTAAAATTCAGTTTTAACAAGTTGATAACTGAAGAAAAGAGTCCACGAAACGCAGGGTGAAATAAATTATACAGATGTAATATAATTACAAAGATGTTGAAAACAAATCTAGCAAATTGTAATTCAATTATATTACTGATATTTTGTTCTCAAATTAATTAACTAATTCTGAACTGTTTTTTGACAATAAGTCAAAAACCTTAACTTTTATTCCGAGAGTTGTTTTACTGACGAGTAGTTTATCTGTGGATCGCACCCATCGTTAATCATTTGCAAACCGCCCTTATTTGCACTGTTTGTATGTCAGACCCACTGGTGATCAACCGGAATATGAGTGGCAATTGAATGGAATTAATTTTACAAATTGATTCGAGCAATATATCGCATCAAATGTAAGTAAAGTTCATTCTATTGAAATGTTTCGCTACTTTTCGATGAAATCTTATTTAAATCCTTATTTGAATAAAAATATTGGCGAAGAAGGAAAGGAGGGAAAGGGAAAGAGGCGATGAGAGAGAGAGAGAGAGAGAGAGAGAGAGAGAGAGAGAGAGAGAGAGATTTTGATAAAATATCTGATTTGAAATTCAATTTTGAAATAATGAGAGTTATTTGAAATCAGAATATTTTATTCAGTATTAGAATTACTAAAAATAAACGGAATATTATTTTGAATTTCGACTCAGAATAAGAGGTGAGTTCACTGCAGAGATCGAAAAATAAGAGCCATTTGTCATGAAAACGATTTTTCCTATTTTAAGGCCAAAGAAAAGTTGTGTTTAAAATCACCGGTGTTTGGATTCAAAACCCATTTTGATAATAGAGTCGAATAGAATGTCTGATTTGACTCTTGGGACTAATTGTCGGCACTGGCGAAGACACCGGCGCTTTATTCAGTCTATACATGAAATTTGATGGAAAAACTTCTGAATAGTTTTTTCCTAAATTGTCTATAAATTGAGATAAATTATCACTTTTGAAGCGTTATTTCTTGGTCGACTATCAAGGTTAATCTAGCTTAACTTGAGATGGTCTTATTTAACATGATCATTTTGGTGAAAAATAATTTATATCAATTTAGAATGAAATTAGAGCCATTGTCTCGATCTAATTCGATAAACTAAAACATATGAACATGAGTCTCAATTAAAATTGATAGTTTTCAGATGTGCTAGCTAACTTATAATTACTCGTAAAGTTAATTGACTCTGATTTATATATTTTTCAAATTTAATATATTAAACGATTGTTTTAAGTCTTTTCATAAAAATTAATTTCAATTTCAATCGACAATTGCATAACTATTTTCTCATATAAACGTAATTATCGTTTTAGAAATTGATCAAGAACACATTGAAACTGGGCAAAGTATGGTCCCGTTTTTAGTAACTATTTATTTATTTAATTGATTCGGCACTTCTGATAAGGGCTGTTATGGGCTGACAATCACTCGACTATTAAAGGGATGAATGAGAATCGATTCAATTATTTATTATCAAACTTTGGGATAATTCGAATATTTTACCTTGGTCATCAACTATGTTTGCAGTATCTTATTTTAACATGGAGAGAAAGGGCAGACTGGCACTACCACTACCCTGAGCACTGATCAGTGCACTATCTCTGAAAGCTACGCATTAGGGGAACGGCTGATGGCTTCACCACAAAAGCCTTCAAATATCACATGATTTCAAACTCTATTTATATACAAACTTTTAAAACAAAAACATTTGAAACAACTTTCAAATAAAAGTGCATTAAATTTTGTGCTTGGTCAAATTACTCAATTATGAGTTGTTTTGATAAATGTGATTATAACCTTGCTAATTGATCCCTTATAATAAAGAGGTAAACATTTTAATGCAAAGGCTGTCAACTAAAGTGATATTTATGTAAACAAAAAGTTAATAATCGAGTAAAAGTGAAAATGTCTTCCAATGACTTTGAGAAATGCCTTAAAGAGTGCATAGATAAGAACAGCATGGTCATTTCACAGTTGGAGGACCTCAAGGCGGAGACCAATACCCACCACAACTACTGCAATAGTGTGAAAACGGTTGGGACAGTGGCCGGTGCCACTGGCACTACAGTTTTGGTGGCCTCTGTTATGGCTGTGCCCTTCACTGGCGGACTGTCCCTAATCGGGACAGCGGGCGGGTTAGCCCTGTCTGTGGGCGGCGGCGCCACGACTGTCATCACAGATATAGTGGACTCCTATTCGACAAAAGCTATGATTAAATCGATCGAAGATTTGGTCGAAAGTAAACAAAAACTAAACAATGATTTGCAAAAACATTTCGATTCAATTGAAGACATGAAACAAGAGTTGGTTAATAACGACGTCCCCCACGAGGCCGCCCTCCTCTCCATTCTGAGCGGTATATTAAATAAAACTAATGAGTCATTAGTAATGACCTTGCTAAATCACAGGTATTGCAAACGAGTCTGTTGGCAAACTGGACGACGGGGCGCCTTCCAGTGCAGTGGTCCGACTCTTCACAAATCTGTCCCGAATAAGTCACGCCGAGGAACTCCTCTTCCAAACGTCTCATATTGGGATCAAAGGCCTGGAAAAAGTTGCTTCAAAGGTGTTGCCAGCGCTGGGTCTGAGCGGTAATATAAGCGCTAACGCCCTGAAGACCCTGGGCAGGTTCGCCACTGTCTTCTCAGTAGCCATGGCTGTCGTCGATATCGCACTTCTGATAAGAGACTGGAATTCAAATCACCCGACAATTGTAGTGATCGATGAACTCATTGCGAAAGTAAACGAAGAAAATCAAAACCTAAACGAAATCTATTCACTGATCGATGTCTTAAAAGAGAGGGTTTTCTATACAATCATCGATCGAATACCGATTGTTGGCGCCACCGATGTATTTAATCAGGTTATCGTTCACCTGCTCAACAACCAGGCTTATAAATGCCAGGATCTTCTCAAAAATGAATATCAAATCCATTTTACTGTCAAAGAGTTGCAAACACCGGAAAACATTGCCTTCCTTTTGGCCAAAGCGAATGGCGCCGCCTCTGGTTTTGACCATGCTCAAACACAAACAATTATCAATAAAACTGGAAAAGTGTGCGAACAGGGAGTACACGATTTGGTCAAAAATCTGCTGAAAAATCTGGAGATCTATAAGAAAATTGAAGCCAATAATGAAAGGCCTGGACTTAGGGCACAGCCGGTGATCAACAATAAAGTTCAGTTTGTCTTTCGCCAAATCATTGAGGCGTTTGTCCAACAGAACTATAGCTGCAGTTTCAGTGAATTGACTCGAATTCCGACCGAAAGTGTTGTTTACAATGACTTTCATAACCCGCTTTCGACTCTCATAAAGGAAAACATAGAGGAAGTGCTGATCGCAGATATTCCACAAAATATCTGTTATTTCAATTCAAATGCAATTATTTATGAAGTGATTGTCAATAATCTGGAAGAATACGCGAAAAGGCACATGCTCACCCTCTACAACACACCTGAATTGAGTGATACAGATGAGACAACCAAGATCAAATCAGCCATCCATCTCCTTAATCAGTTTCGCGTATATGTGGATGAGTTTGCGCTCCAATACTGGCTCAGCCATAATCGGGGCCACAGAAACACATTCGACGAGAGCCGGGCCTCTGTTCAGGCAATGGTCCTCCAGTTGTATAATAAGATGAGGATATGGGTCACTGAGATCAAGCAATACCATCCCAATCGCCTTTACCCTGAACTCTAATATTTTTATATAGACTGTTATATAGACTGATATAATTAGATATGTTATGTATATTATCTAGGTAACCTCGCTTTATAACCAAAGTTTAATTTAATTAATAAAATTGATTTCAAAAAATACAAATTTTTACGGCTTTAAGAAGTAATACAAAAAAGGTATTTATTTAAAAATCATTTCTGAATGCAATTCAATAAACAAAATAGAATTTTGGTTTTCATTGAAATCATGACTTAATTGAGAGAAAAAATATTTGTCTTCCATTTGAGTGAAAGTATTCAAACTTGTGAACAAGGATTACATTCATTGAATTCACAGACATTTGAGCAAAAAGTCACCTTGCACCAATGTTTACCTCAAATTATACTTTCAATTGATATTTTACTCAGTTATGCAATTATTCGTGAAGTCTATCACATTATGCAATTTAGATTCACGATAAACAAGGTAAAAGATATTCAAACGGCTTGTAAACAAGGTCTTTCCTAATATTGATTCTATTGATTTTTAGCAATCCTTTGAAAAAGTCGGCGAATATTTCGTGTTTTTAAACTTTAATGTCTCTAAAATTTCTTGTTTTATATGTAGTTTTCATCAAATATTGATTCGAAAATATATTTAAATAATTCATATCTGGTATTATTAATTCAGACCTGACCCACACTATTGAAGAAATGTCATTTTTCTCTCCAAAATACTATCGAATATCTAAGTGTTAGATAAAGACATTTGAATAACCTATGCGTCGATCGATAGACAAAAACAATAAATCTTTTATAGGAATGTAAGTAAAGAAAAACTAATGATATTTTACATTAGAAAAGAAGATCTGATCGAAAAAAGTCAGATTCCAAGAGAATATATTTGAAATAATAGCGAGTTTTAACGCAAAAACTTAAATAACTGCTCTCTTGAGAGTGAGATGTAGTGAAAAATCAATGAATGAATGCTATTATTCATTGAAATCATAATAATTGACTCAAAAGTAATGTCTTTCGCAACGAAAAAAATATCGGGTTTTAAAGGGATTTAAAGGAATTCATCGAATATTCAGTGACTGAAAAAAGTATATAGATCAAATTGATCAATAATCGAACTGAATAGACACATTTTCAAGGCACTCTCCACAATGATATGGTTATTTTGAATTTTACAATGAATTTTGGTTATATATTTTATCCTGTTTAATCAAGAAAATAGCTTTGAAGAATCGTTAATACTAATTACCAAGGGTGAATACTTTTATTTGTAAATTTTTCAAATCCGCGAACTATTTCTGACCAAAGTTATTTGAATAAATGAATCAATATCATTTAGGATCTTTTTTGATGTCAGACAGTAATTAACTTCAGTAATTGATCCAGGTTATAGTCAACTGCAAGTGACTCTGAATCACAAATAATATTTATATATTTGTCAAAAAATGAATGATTGATGTTTTAAATGTTATTTGTTTGAAGTTATTTAAAATTAATGATCATGGTCATTAGCAAACAGGTCATAAATCTTGAAATTTGTTTTAAAATAAATCGAAAAAAATCGTTTTCATAAAAATTTGTTACATTTTTGCTGAAGTAATCAAAATGGAAGCCCACAAAAATTATCCAGATTTTCGAACTAAAATAAAATGGGGCAAGATCGAATTGCCAAAGAAAAGAACAAGGGGATCATTTCAAGAAATAGCGGACTTAACCAATATTTTACCCGACTTTCTGTTCAGACTAATGACGACTTCAGTGAAATCAGTTATTGTTTTCAAAAAGACCACAAAAATTGATTCTATTCGTGAAGTATTTAACAAACAATTTGTATCATGGTTATATTATTTCTTTTCGCTCAATGTTACCATTTATGACTCAATAGACTCATATATGAAGCGCAAGATATCCAGAAAAAGATTTCTGATGGTTAGCTATTTGAATATTTTAGCCTGGATAGCAACATTGAAGCAATTCATCAGGATGATATTCGCCAATAATCTCTTTGTCATCAGACTTACCGGTGACTACACATACAGTATTTACCCTCGACATGATATTATGTCCATGATAATTTTTATGATTATCTTAGCGTTGACTCTTATAGGTGAGAAAATTCCATTTTATAATATCTTTAAATAAGATGATAATTTTAAAAGGGACCCAGTTACTTTGGAGCGAAATCAATCAAAAATTCCATTACTATTCTGTGGGCTCTTCTATTCTGTTTGAGAAAGAGTTTAAACTGAATCTCTATTATTCGAAGCGCTTTTCTTTTGGCCTAAAGTGGGGACAGTTTTTCATCAAGAAGTTGATCTTGCTCAGCTTTATAATATTCCCTTTTTATACATTCAGTTTTGTACTGAAAGCCTACTCTGATGAAAGAGTGGGATATTATTTAATCTTGCTAATATTTTGGTGGTTAGTCGATCAGATTGGTTACTACTATATTTCAACACTACTTCTATCATGCTCATTCATGATGTTCATTTTCACAAACTTCTTCCTTTGCCGATTTAAACAAATGGGACCTTGTTTAAATGAATATTTGAAAACAGGTATATATTTATAAAATAGAAATTAACCAGAAATCACCATGATTATATTTTGTTAGGGAATTCGTTTTCTCTGAAACTATACATAAGCCAATACAACACATTTTGTTATGCTGTTCACTTAATCAGTGAATGTAACAAGATACACGCACTTCTATACTATTACTCAACTATACCTATAATTGACTTGATGATAATCTTGGTCACTTTAGACAACGTCAGCATATTTTCCAAGAGTATTGTTTACTTAATAATATGTTTAACACTTGTAATCATATTATTTCTTGGTTTCAACTTCTGTTCGATTGCTCGGACTGTTCACTGTCCATATAAAAAATTGAACTCGGTAATATCCAGAACCAAAATGAAACAGTTTAGAACAAAGTGGAAGCTGTTGGGCTTGATTGAGAAGTTAGCAGGGCCAACTATTGGCTTCTATTGCTATAATTTATTTCCTTTCACGACATTTGAAATCTTAATGTTTGCAATTAATTGTGGTTTAACTTTTATCTTGCTCATCGGAATACTCAAATAGTAAATAAATGATTTTGGAAAATTGACTTGGTTATTTAGCAATTAGCGAAATGAATCAACAAATGAAATTTGACTTTAAATGCAATACAATTGGAAAACACCTATCGGTTGAAAAACACCTGGGTTCTAGTGAGTCTGTTCGTCAGGTGATAGGTGTTCTCTGCAACGCAGAACATTTAAGGTCATTCCAACTAGATTATTTTAAATAAAAATCAAAAATGATTTGTTATCAGTGAAAGTTTGATGATTTATCGGTTCATTATTATTGGCTAAACTTTATTCACAACAAAAGGTGAGCGAATGGTTGATATTCAATTCGCAAATATTAAACAAGGACATATTGCCTTTTGAATAGGTTTAAACTAAATTAAATAATTCACTCGGAAACAGACAATTTTCAAATGAGCATGGCAAAATGGAGATTATCATTAACAACATTAAAGGAGTGTTTAAATTTCCAAGAATCAAACGATGAGAGGAGAAGGGAGGGCTTCTTCAGACCGCATACCGTTCCAATTCTGGCTTTTTATTTGACATCAACTTTTATAATCGCTTTGATTCGGAACAACACAAGTCCTGATCAAAACACATCGACCGGACATTTGGCGCTCATTATCTTCATACTAATCATTGGTGTGCAGGTCCTTCCCGATGGCCCATTGACTCGACCCCACCCTGTCTTCTGGCGAATGGTGTCGACCTTTAGTTTGATTTATTTAATGACATTAATCTATATTTTGTTCCAAAATCTGGAAACACTTAAATCAATTATATATTGGTTTTACCCAAAGTTGGAGTCCGTTACCGATGTTTTTCAAACGGTAAGTTCTTGGATAACCATGCTCATATTCATTAATCTTCTATAATAGCCCTATGATATGAACTGCACGGACTACTCCAAGGAAAATATTTTCAGCAAAACAGATGTCTATACGTTTGGACACTTCTTCGGGTGGATGGCAAAGGCAATGCTCGTTCGCCATTACGGGATGTGTTGGCTCTTCTCAATCACTTGGGAGGTCACTGAACTAGCCTTTGATCATCTCTTGCCTTTTGCAGAGTGTTGGTGGGACTCAATTGTCCTGGATGTTATCGTTACTAATGGTATTTAAATTATACTCAAACTATTTTATTAATTGTTGTAATTTGTACTAGGTCTTGGAATATGGGCCGGAATGATGCTCTTGAAACTATTTAGAATAGAAACATTTGAGTGGGAAGGTTCCAGGTTCGTTCATTCAATTGGTAGATTCTGAATAACAACTTTCAATAAATAGCCAAGAGCAAATCTCATACACAGAGAACCGCGAAGCGCTTATACGGCTCTCGTCTGAGGCCAGGGATGTTGTGGAGAGCTTTGACCACTTCGACACTTACGTCAGAGTTCTGGCCCTTTGGTTATTCAACACAATGTGGCAAATCACTGAATTAAATACCTTTTTCCAAATGCAAATATTCGATATCCCCGCTGAACACCCCCTGGCAGTGGGCCGACTCATTCTCATAGGTTTGCTGGTGGCTTCTGTTGTTCCAGATTATCTCACCTATGTCAAACAAAGTGAAATCACCAAGTTCAGTGCTAACCTTTGGATATTTGTCACTATTATAATAATGGAGGTCTCGGTTAACATCAAATATGAACCAAAAATTATGACAAACGTTCGCATCGGGAATGTCCTGCTCTGGCTTATCATTGAGGTAATTGAGCATGCTATACTATACTCACAAATAATATTAACGATAATCATTTTACCATGAATATTTCAGCTATTTTTCTGTATCGTCTGTACGGCCCTCTGTTTATATTGGTCCAAATTTAGATCAAGATCAATTGAGCCTGATACCTGCGTTGAAAAAGTTTAAATTACAGTGTTTTTCAGTTCAAAGTGTAACTCCGAAGACATAAAATAGACGGCTTTCGGAATGAAAATGTAGGGCTAAAGACAAGAAATTGTAATTTCATATGAAAAGCGATCAAAGCGTTGAACAACAATAGGCGCCAAACAGTGTATGCAATGAACTCATTGACTCTCATATGAAATTACAATTTCTTGTCTTTAGCCCTACATTTTCATTCCGAAAGCCGTCCATTCTATGTCTTCGGAGTTACACTTTGAACTGAAAAGCACTGTATAATGTTAATGACTTTGTTTAATTTGATCTAGTTGGAATTTAATTATATAAATCTATTTAATTTTTCAAAACCAGTTATAAATGAAAACTATTGATAAAGTTATCAAGTAAAATAGACCTTTCACCATTAATCGAATTGTTTAATCATCTTTGAGATTAAAGTTTTTAATTTTATAAATATAAAATTAATTATTAAATTTTGCAATTTATGAGCTTGCCTAATATTGAACATGCTCAATTTGTTAAGCTATCGGAAAATAAAATATTAAGTTTCGTTTATTCCTTATTCCTTATGACAAAAAAACCCGATTCTAATCGTTGTTTATTCGATATTTTGACATAAAATGCAATTTGTTTGAA
Source organism: Punctoribates punctum (assembly GCA_034698165.1). NCBI lineage: Eukaryota > Metazoa > Arthropoda > Arachnida > Sarcoptiformes > Punctoribatidae > Punctoribates > Punctoribates punctum. Next base: position 2,487 of record JAQGBD010001909.1, on the reverse strand, counting down.
TAAAAAAGGATCATTTCAGTATAACAAGATCATATTCACAATTATAAAAGTTATCTTGGTTGGAAAATTTTCTTTAGTTGAGATACTCTTTTTTATTGCTGGAAATCATTCGAGATTTTCAATAATAAAGTTTTATCAAAAATGTTAAGTCTATAAAATTATTTAATTATTACTTCAATTAACAAAAATGTGTTAACAAAAGGTTTCATATCTTTTCTGAAGTGTTTTTCCCTTCTATTTGAGGAAATTCATTCACATTCTTAAAATTTTAAAATTAGTTATCAAGCAATTTTGTGACATATCTCACTCGACAAACTTGATTAACTTGATTAGTTTGTATTGTTTTCAATTTGTTTGAAATATGGAAGAAGAGCAACAAATTAAAGCCAAATCAGCATGGGACAACACCAATTTCATCCAGAAAATGTTTTTTACGTGAGTTAACATGCTAATTTTATTCTTTTTTGAATCCAATGGCTACTAACAAGATTATTTGTTACCTCAAATTTGTATCAAGGTATATGTACCCAATATTCTGGGCCGGCTATAAAAAGAACAGACTTGACATTCACGACCTATTCAGGTGTCCCAAAGATGATGAGGCACAGCATATCGTACAAAAATTAGAAAGGTAGATTTTTGATCTGCCAATTATAATATAAACTTGATCAAATTTTTGTTAGAAATTGGCAGATCGAACGCCAGAAGAAAAACCCAAAACTTTACCTAGCACTCATCTCAACATTTTGGATATATTACCTGTTACCTTCTTGCGTCTTGATGTTCGAGGTCAGTTTATTTTAAGAAAATTTCAGAAAAAAGAGCAACAAGGAAATTTTCTTTTGGGATCAAGTAGATTTTGTTAGACCAAACAAAATGAATAAAAATAATACCTTGGATTGAATTTTAGACAAACTGTTTAATAGAAAATAATTGAATTATTTTAAGGAATTTGTGATAAGATTAAGTCAACCCATTATTATGGGATTCGTTATCGACTTCTTCAGTGAATCCGAAGAAAACCCCATCACTTACCTGAACGCCTGTTTAGCTGCCGGTGCCTTCTGTTTGTGCTCAGCCCTCACACTAACACTTCAGCACCCAATGTTACTTTTGAAAATGAGGATGGGTATGCGCTTGAGGAATGCCTGCTGTACTATCATGTATAAAAAGGTACTCAAATATAAACTATAGAAACTCAAATTGAAAACTACCATGATTGTTCCCCTAGTCTCTCAAACTAAGCCGGGCCTCTTTGGGACAGACGACTGTCGGCCAAATCGTTAATATGATGTCCAATGATGTGAATCGTTTTGATCAGGTTTTAAAAGCCAAATAACTTACCTTAATTGAAATGTTCCAAATTGTTAGCTTTCACTAAACATGGTATATATAATAGTGGCTCCCATTCAGACGGCTATAATTGTGTACATTATGTATACATACATTGGAATGTCATGTTTTGTCGGAGTGGCTCTTCTCCTGCTATTCATACCATTCCAGGCATTTATGGGAAAACTCTTCTCAAAAGTCAGGTATGTTTTGATTGAATAAAATTTTGTTATAATTTCATCTCAAAAGACAATCGACGGCTCAGTTGACTGATTCAAGGCTTCGACTGATGAATGAAATAATTTCTGGTATGCGAGTCATAAAAATGTATTCCTGGGAGAAACCGTTTGCAGATCTCGTCTCAAAAGCCAGAAAGTATGGTTAACCAAATTTATACCAGTCAATGTAAATTTAATATCCATGATATCCCAGATTAGAGGTTACCAAGATCAGAAGGGCATGTTTTCTTAAGGCTGTCAATATGTCAGTATTTTTTGTGGCCGCGAGACTAATACTCTTCGCCTGTTTAATAACATACGTATTGATTGGAAACCAATTGTCCGCAAAAGCAGTGTTCGTCACAATGGCTTTGTTTAACACAATCCGCATGAGAATGACCTTGCTCTTCCCAAATGCCATCGGTTATGCCGCTGAAGTTCTGGTGACCTGCAAACGAATTCAGGTGAGAGAAGACAATAAAATACCGATAAATGAAATCATTTTTGGATTTTTAAAGACATTCTTAGAATTAGAAGAAATAGATTTGAATACAACTAAAGAATACTCAAAAGACCAAGATAAAATATTAGATAAAGAAAACACTAAAGTCGTTGTCAACAGAATCACTGCTAAATGGAATGACGTAAATATATCAAGATCAATTAAAAATAATAAACTTTGTGAGTTATAAATCCTCTATTTCAGAATATACAATGTCCTACTCTACAGGATATCTCAGTTAATTTGGAGCATGGTGACTTACTTGCAGTCATTGGACCCGTTGGATCTGGAAAAGTAATTTTATTTAAATTTATGTTAGATTTTATTTGTACATATACATTTATCCCCATGAACATCTATAGAGTTCATTCCTGATGTCTATTCTCCAAGAGCTACCTGTGCTTAAGGGGACGATCAGAACGGAGGGGTCTATAA
>JAQGBD010001908.1:0-12492 GCA_034698165.1 Punctoribates punctum | reverse complement strand
GTTTAGATAAGAGTCGAAAGTGTGGAGAGAGAGAGAGAGAGAGAGAGAGAGAGAGAGAGAGAGAGAGAGAGAGTCTGTGAATAGTTTAATGGATTAAGTATTGAAAGCCTTGAAAAGCCTGATATGACGACAGACTCGTCGCAGAAATAATTATAAAACAATTTGAAGACTAAATGAAAGTCTTTTCTCTTCAACTTAAAGGAAATGTTTTTGTGAGAGAAAACTCGCTTCACTTCACTACAAGACTTGTGTTCCGATATCAAAGTTCATTTGATTTTAAACCCGGATTCAAACGATGGACACAACACTATTACCCGACTCTGACTATCACTCGCCAGTGCTTAACCTGACAAATAAAGACAATGAAAAGAAGGTGAGCTTTCGATCTTGCTCAAATAGTTAAGGAATTTTTGTTAATTACACGAAAAAAACAATTTTTATGAATTCCTGTTTTCAAAGATAAAAGAGTTGACAAAAGGCTTCCTTCCGACCAAAAGGACACTTCTGGAGGTGTCGAAGATCTTCACAAATGAAATGGAAATGGGTTTGGCCACTGATCCAGAGGAAGCCATCAACTCAGGCAAGGGTTCCAGTCTTATAATGGCCAACACTTTTGTCACACAACCACCTGATGGAAAGGAGCGAGGCAAGTTTATGTCATTGGATCTGGGATCTAGCAACTTCAGGGTAGTCCTGTCCGAGTACAACCCCGACGGCACCAACGAATTCCATCTGAAACACTACACTGTGCCAGTTAAATTCAGGAGGGGTGATTCTAAACCTGTAAGTATTGATCAATTACATAAATGTCCAAGATCCGAATATTTAAGAGGGTATCAGAATATTTAATTGAACCCAAAGGAGGCCATAGCCCCGAAATATTCGCTCTAGGTTGTCAAATTGATCGGCCTTGAATATTTTTATCAATATTATTTAAGGAATCCCCAGAACAACCCTGAGCTTACAAATAAACATTGAAAAAGTGCAATAAAAAGATGTTTATGAATGACCTTGTTCATATGAAAGGCAAAACTGGTCTTTTGAAATGTGAGAATATATTGAAACTAAAGTCTAGAATTCAATGATTCGATTATTCCGTCTGATAATAGTCTTGCAAATATCAGACGACTATTCACTACCACTACTTCTAAAACAATTAATTCTGTCTAATAATTGGTTATCATTGATATAACTTATCAAGCTCACTATTCTTCAGCTATATTACAGTCAAATCGATAAGAGTGCACTTGAGATTAGCTCATTTAAGTTAAAATCTCGACTGAGTTAAACTGGATCATTTGATTATTATTAAAACTTGCAAGATTTAACAGAAAGATATTGCAAGATAATTAATATAAAAGGTCAAAGATTATGAAAATTAAATTGATTTTGAATTTGAAACCAATTAGGAATTAAACTACATTCAAACTTGAATAAAATACCTAGTACAATTGAGGCAACAACTTTTGAAAATAAACAATTGTGTTCTATTCTATAAATGAGAATGAGCAAGATCATATTCTCTAAAAATATCATTTGTTTTGACAGTTATTTTACTTTTTCGCCGAATGTATTAAAGACTTTGTGGACACATTCCTTCCCGACTGTGAGGAAGAGATATCGATGGGGTTTACCTTTTCCTTCCCAATGATCCAAAAGGCGATAAACGTTGCAATACTCGAGACCTGGACTAAAGACTTTGACTGTCCGGACGCTGTCGGCAAAGACGCCGCACAACTACTCCAGAACGCCATCGATGAACACAAAGGCCTTAAAGTTAAACTCGTGGCCACTCTGAACGATACCACGGGAACCCTTGTCCAGGGCCTGTTCTATGACCCCACGGCTGCCATTGGTTTGATACTGGGCACCGGCAGTAACGCCTGTTATATCGAAAAGATTGAAAACGTCAAGTACTGGAAGGATAGGGAGGAGTGGATCAAAGAGGGCTATGAGTGGGTTATCATTGATATGGAGTGCGGAGGCTTTGGCGACAACGGAGTCATTGACTTCGCAAAGACAAAGTATGACCAGAATCTGGACAAAGAGTCACTTTTCCCCCACTCCTACACCTTTGAGAAACTGATGGGCGGAAAGTTTTTGGGAGATATCATCCGAAGAGTGCTCTTGGATTTGGCACAAAACAACCTTGTTTTCAAAGGATTTGTGACCAAGGAGCTTAAAACATTTGAGATTATTACCGCCCACGACCTGTCAGCTGTTGAAAGGTGAGTTCAAAATGGAAAATACCCGGAATATAGTCATAATTATTTGTATTTTTGCGGAACAGCTTTTACAGCGACGAAGACGACAATATCTATAAGTCTTTGGCCTCACGTCTGGGCTATAAGTCGTTCACCGACGACGACAAGGAGACCGTCCGCTATGTCTGTGCTGTTGTCAGCGTTAGGGCGGCGCTGGTGTTGGCCTCAATTCTTTCAAATTTAATCAGACGTATAGACAGACCGGAAGTGACGATCGCTGTCGACGGCTCTGTATATAAATATCATCCAAAGCTTCACAAACTGATGACCGACTTTATCGGCGAATTGATTCCCGCGGACAAGAAATTCAAAATGATCTTGGCAGAGGACGGCTCGGGAAAGGGCGCCGGACTGGTGGCCGCCATCGCAACAAAACTCAAACACTAATCGCAAACGCAATTGTCTTTTGATATAAGTTTCTGATCTTTTTATAAACAAATACCGAATTATATTTGAAATTATTAAAATTAACTTGCTCAAAAAAGAGATTAACTTTTGTTAAAATGTTCAAGCCAATAAAATATTCATAAAAATGAAAACCAATTTATTTACACAAAAAGAACCCAGTTGATTTTCCCTGCATTTACTTATACTTTAGTCAATGAGTACCCTTAGCCTTTATCTGACATATCAATCCAAAGTATCATGGTGAAACCCACGAATTTAGAAGCCAATCCAACAAATGAGAATGACTTAGAGTGTGGCATTACTATATTATTGGTTAAATAAACTAAACAAAATCTCATCACATTTTAATTTTAACACTGATGTAATATGTTACCAAGCCGAGTTAACATGTAACATGCTTGATGATTTTATGATGAATAAACATTTTATTTGTATAAATAATGTTTAATTTAATTAATATTTAAAACTTGAACATGGTTAACTATTTATTAATTTAATTGTAAATTTAATTTCTTCGATTATTGTATTGATTAAAAACAACCAAGGAAAATTATAAATAATTCTGAAAGTCATTCAATGGGAATTCTCACCAAGTACAGCTATTAAGACGATGCCAAGGCAGATTGTGATGAAATGAATGACCAGGCTCGCAGCATATGTTTCTTTATAATCTAACAAGATAAAAGTTGAGTACCTGCCATCATTTATGAACCAGAACATTCCAAGTAGAGCAACAGATATTATAAGTAGGCTTCGGTGTGATTTGAACATGGCAAATATTGCCAATACTGCCACCGCGATAATGAAGATTATTTCGAAGATCAAGATTCCTCTTTCCCAATTTAATGTCACCTTGGCAATGTCACCAAGATGCGAATCTTGAGCGTCGTTTATATTTTTGATAACCTTCGCTGACAACACAATCCAAAGTATCACGGTGATAACCACGAATAATGAAGTTATTCCGGCAAATATTAATGACCGAGGTGGTGCCATTTTATTCTTGTTAGAATGTACTGGGACAAAATATGAATACTTTTCAAACAAAACTGATATAATCTATTGTTTTCTGTGTATTTATATGTTTTATATAAAATTGAACTTGATACTATGAACTATACGATAAATTCTCCCAAACAGATAAGCCTAGTTTAATGAGCAAGCTCATTCATTTGAATTTAGAAATAAATAATAATTATAAGATTGAAAAAAATTATAATACGTCTGTCCAATTACCTTGTACACTGAAATTATTATTTTTAATTGAGCCTATCTCAAAATTGTTAATTCTTATGGTATAGTTCAAATCATCTTGGTGTTACACACCTGTAATCTGAATTTGAAGTTTTGGTTTCGAATAGAAAATGCAATTGTTATCAAGCAATTAATTGTTGAAAGCGGTGTGTCATCATTGCCCGGATATTATCTTTAAACCTCATACATATAAGATGACCAAGGTCTGCTTTTCATACCTTGCATACAATGGAATCCTATTTCCAAGTGTTTGTTATTTACCTAACCAGTAAAAGCTGCTAAACCTGATGAGAATATCTTAATCCATTTAAGAACTAGCTCATTTAAAGTGCAATCGATTGGAGATATAAAATGACTTTCAAATATTGATCGAGGACATTTCTCAAGAATTAATATTCCTAATGATTTTGATAAAATGCTAGTGAATTTTCACCAAGCATATATTTGTAGTAGTTTTGACTACACTGACAAAACATAAAACTACGACAATATTTATTATACTTTTGACCAAGCTTATTCATTGAGATTAAAAGGATATTCAAAAATTTAAATCATTATCAAACTAATTTATCCAATTGAGCAAGGTTGTTCAACCAAATCATTTTTTGTTCGGTATTTTTTAATATTAATATTAATTAAATTTAAATATTTTATTGAAAAATTGAATTTAAAGGTAATTTTAAAATTGAATTTTCATAGTAAATACAAAACAGGAATTTTCGCAACAAAACAATGGATCGATTGAGAGAAAATCGATGGCATGACCAAGGACATTGAAAAGTCACATAAAATAACGATTTTAGCTTAAACCTGGAAGAGATTGATGTTTATATTTGAACAAGTACAAATGTAAAATGAAAGATCTAAAAATTGATTAGTCAAATATTGCAAAACGATTAGCGATTAGCACGATTAGCAAGAGCATTCTCACGCTTTTAGAATTTATTTGAAAAATTCAAAAAACATGATAAAAGAGATTCAATGGTTGTGTCTATTCTCTGATACTGTGCTTCGAGTCCTTTCTGGCCATCACTTTGGGCACTAAAATCATTTGTCCAACGAATAGGTGATTAGTGGAGAGTCTGTTCATTTGTTTGATGACAGTCGGGGTCGTCCAAAAACGGGCCGCAATGCTATTGATGTTATCATTGAGTCTGACCTCATATTCCTCAGTCTTCTCTGTCTTCATGTCTTCGTTATATTGTCTGCGAACGAGTTTATGGGACTGAGAGGTCTGTCCTAACGTTTCGTAGGAGTTATTGTAGTTGTGTTCAGTCAGGAGTGGGGACGCCGTCTGGCGCTTGAGTCTGGCCTTCTCTTCTCCGTTAGCCATCGATACGTAACTGCTTTTACCCCAAATTGTGTCAAATAATCCCATTATTACTCAAATTATTAGTCGATTCCTACGATCGATAGAAATAAAAAAATTAAATAAAATAGTTTTTATGTATTCATTGAAATTTCAATCAATTGTTTGAGAGTTTTATACAAATTTTTGGGAAAATATTATCTTTTTATTGATTTTTAAATTGAATTCAATGATCTTTTTTGCAATACTTTAGAGAAACGACTGTATTCTTGGTATTAATTAACCATAACTTAATGGCTGAAAAACTGCTGACAATTGCATGAAATTCAAAATAATTGTTTGAATACAGAATACAATTTTCATTATGTTTTCATTACAGCTATTTGTGGCCTAAAAATGAATAATTTATTCAAACCATAGTCTAGTTATCAATGGATTAGAAATAATTGAATTTTAATTTCCAATATGGGCTCAAAATTAAGTCAAAAATTCTTTATTGCTCTCAATATTAAAGGCTTTTGTATTATATTTGAATAGAATTCGAGATTATTCTCAAAACTTACCTTTGAATTAATTGTTGATCCAATACCCGGCTTAGAAATAACGAGGAGTGGGTTTGTTATGGAGGAGCACAGGTAGGGATCACATAATTAATGTAATTCAATACAAATTAAAAAACTTCCGGCTTTTGAAACACAGAATAGTTTTTACTTAAACTCAATTCAACTGAAAAATCAAATAAAAAACATTTCAAACCATATGTTATGAAAAACAGCGTATATTTGATCCAATAAAGTATAAGTAATCTTGCAATTGTTTGAATAGACCCTGCTTTAAATTAAGTACCGTGGCAGAATTTTGAATAGGGCATGATGAATTTAAGTAGATTTTGACCAAGATCAACAGCAAAAGCACTCACAGCCGTCGTTATCACCACAACAGCAACAGAGACAACATTTAAGACACTCACAGAAGAGACACTCGAGAAAACAGCACAGGACTGACAGGACGGCCACAAACACCAAAAGAGCGATTACACTAATTATTATAATTAATGTCAAGTCTAACATAGTTTGGTCTTAAAAGGCATTAATTAGTATTAAATTTCATAAAAACACAATTAATAGACAATTAATTTGAACCCATTTTCCGCCCAAACCTCTACTCAATAAACAACTCTTGGCTTTGATTTCAGACATTCAGAGAAATAATTATTTAATTACTTATTGTTTGGCAGAAAATAATATTTTTGTTACGTATGAAGTGATTCAGCGATTTATGTGACATATAATGAATATTCAACAAACTTATACTCATATCAGTGATAACTAGCAATTTAATGCAAGATCAGTTCACTGAAAGGTTAAAGTTCATTTTTGTTAGACAGGCCTCACAACTGACACCCGCCCGATCACTGCTTGATTATGATTGAAAAAAGATCCAAAAGCACAGTAATCATGCAGGTTTAGTTAGTGAAGTCTGCTCAAGGTAATCGTGATTCTTCTATTTTTTGATAGACGATTGAAGTTGACCTTAATCATAAATTTCATTTGTGTTGATCGGGTATTCCAGTTATTTTTTGATGAAACTGATATTTTGTTCTTAATGGCCATTTCTATCAATTATTTAGTGTTATCAAGCGACTTATTCAAAATAATTATTACCATGTACCTAACAAGGATACGACAAATATTACAGATATATCTATTGGAATACCCAGAGCAAATTTAATTTTACAAAATAGCAATTCCACCAACACATTGAAATAAATGTATCCAGTTACACAAAGAATGGACACACTGTTAATACATGACAAATACATATTTGACCAAGCTTTTTTGTTAAATCTGAATACCAACAAAATTGCAGATCGACTGTGGAAAAAGCTACTACACCTTGCTGCAATTGAACTCTTTCCGCTAAGTTCACCAAGCTCAAAATGTTGTTAGGGCCAGCATTGATGCTAACTGTTTTAACATGATCACTCGATAAGAAATTGATACTGGAACAAGATAAAATGAATTCTCAACTACTCATTAATTGAAATTAATGTTCATAAACCAAGAATCGGAATCGTGTGGCACAGACCTATAACAGACCTAGAACTATGAAATGGGTTCAGATATTTCATTGAAAAAGTTTCGAATTAAGCGCTTATTATCTCTTGAATTAAATTTTGATTAATTCTAAAGTTCACTCAATATTGTGTTCACTCAAATCAAATCAAAACCAAATACAACAATATTTATGTTATTCATTAAAGTACTCTCGAAGTGCAAAATTGTGCAAAAAAAACTACTTGTACTTGCTCACTCTATTCAATAAAATTGAGTAACTGGCAATTAAAAAATTGATATAACAAGAAGAGGGCCTCTCTCTCAATGTTTTTAAGATCAATGATTGAGTTTTGAGATGAGATTATAGTTTGAGTTATGGCATAACCGATGAGAGGGGGAGGGGAGCGGTAGTCCAAACAGCTCCTCAATAGAAAATATTTTGGTAAAAACCTCCTGAAAGCCGCTAATGCCCAAAATTGGGGGTTTTATTTGCAACGATTGTCTACACTTTCCCCGAACATCACTAGATTTTGCTCCGAAAAAAGGGTTAGACACCCCCTAACATCCCCCAAATACCCCCTGAGCTCGAGACCGTTGTGTTCTCTCTTTTAGATTATGAAAAGCGAAAGCGACGCCAAAATTGACTAAACAGCACAAACATCTAATTTTTCTCGGTTATCAAGATCCTATTATCAATTAGTTGATTTGGGGTGGTATTTCACCAAGGATATTTGTAATTATCATTTTTCTTTTGAAGAGAGTTTTCCTTTATTTCATCAAATAGTTAGTGTAAAATGAGATAGATCAGTTGGTCTAATGTTGAAAAGATTACCAAATTTAAGTGTTGGCTAACATTGATAATGATAATGATCCAGGTATTACCCGATCGATATTATTTCGTAATAACAACCAATTAATGCAATAATCTATTTCATAGATTAAGTCTACTGATATGGAGTGATGGTCAAGGTAACTCACCACAGGAAAGCATATACATGACCAAAAAATTAGGGGGGTGAAGGGAGGGGGGATTTTAGAAACCTCGAAAAAATTAAAATTCAGTCAAATATTTTTCAAACGTTGTTAAGTCGAATCTAAAAATCATCCTTAATTTGCTGACCTCCTCTCGGAGGGGAGTACTATACCAAAAATCAATGGTATAATTTCAAGCAAATGTTGTATATTTTAACTTTGCCCACCCCTTGGCCATTAGTGATGGCCCATCACTACTGATAAGAGCCTGTAGTTCAAGTGAACAGTAGTTTTCAGTCTTTATTATCTTTTCATAAAATGTGTGACATTTGGAAACTTTGCGCAAAACTATTGATTAATTGTATTCTAATCGATATAATTGTCTAAAAGAAGTGATATTTTTATTCTATTGTTTTAAACATTTGAGTCAAATATGACGAATGATTTGGAAGAGAAAAATGAGAGAAAGCCGTCACTCCTGGTCTATTTGGCCGTCGTTTTCGCTCAAATGGGTTCAGTGTCTCTTGGATGTTGCCTTGGTGAGAACCTACCTTCAATATTTGGATTAATTGCCAAGTTCAATTTGTAAAATATTAACGTTTCAAGGCTGGAGCGGACCAGCGCTGGCAGATATGGCCAGAAAGGACAGTCACCCACAACTCACAGAGAGTGACCATGACACTGATTTGAAAACATGGTTAGCCTCCAGTATGACATTAGGGGCACTCTTTGGGGGCATATTATGCGGTAAACGACTTTTTCATATAACTGTTTATTCAATTTATAACTCAAATATTTTTATACATTTTATAGGCTTTTGTATCGAATACTTGGGTTATAAGAAAACAATGATTTTCATTGGAATTCCTTACAGCGCCGGTTGGCTTCTGCTCGGGTAACACATCCTTTTTTAACAAGATCAAATTGTTGATAAGAGTTTTATATATGTAGGTTCGGCAGAAAAGTATGGATACTCATAGTTGGAAGAGTGATTACTGGTATGTGCTCTGGAGTTATACTAGGTAATTATCAATAAAATATGCACTTAACAAAGGTGACCATATTTAATCAAAAATTATTTATAAATCTCAGGAATTATCCCTGCTTATGTCACAGACATTTCCACGCCAAATATCAGAGGACTTTTAGGGATGTCTATGAATGTGAGCAAGAAACAATTCATTTTAACCTAATTTATTGACCTTGCTTATTTTCAAAATACCAGACATGATTTGCAACAACCTTGACAATTTATTTAATCTGTATTTTTTGTTTTGTGTTAAATTTGCGTTCGATCACTAATTAACAATTGTTCCTGATCAAACAAAAAGCTGTTCGGAGTGGTCGGCATCCTTTACGTCGACTTTCTATTGCTGGCCATTCCGTGGAACTACACCTCACTTATGGCAATCATACCGTCGATCCTATTGTCTGTTTCGATGTTCTTTATGCCGGAGTCACCTAATTGGTTGATGGCTAAGTTTGGCAGAAGTCTCCGAGTGGTAGAAGCCATGCACAGACTCCGACACCCAGAAAGTGATATCGACAAGGAACTGAGTGAAGTGGAAGAGGCTATTCTGTCCCGAAAGTCTGCTCAGGGCTTCCATTACAAGATGTTATTAAGACAAGACGTCTACAAACCAATGCTGATCGCTGTCTGTCTCCTATTCTTCCAACAGTTTTCGGGTATGAATGCCCTCCAGTTCTATATGGCCAGCATTTTCAAAGACGCAGGGTCATCCTTGGATCCTTCATATGCGGTGATCACAGTGAACACGGTGATGCTCTTGGCCACACTAGTCGGCGGGTTTATCGTCGACCGGTTGGGCAGAAAAATAATGCTCTCAATCAGTGGTTTGTGTCATATGACAAGTATTGGTGTTTTGGGGTATTATTACTTTAAGCACCGGACGGATGACTCAAACCCCCTAAATATGACTACATTAGCACCCACCACAATTCATGACAACCTCACATCAACCATGTCATCAGTCTTTTTCACTGCCCCGGAGGCCACTCACGACCCAAGTATTATACCCGTCCTATGTCTGGTGGTGTTCGTCATCGGCTTCAGTCTGGGCTACGGACCGGTCATATGGATTGTGATAACTGAGATCTGCAACGGAAATGTGGTCGGGTTTGTGGTCTCCTTCTCGAGCTTTGTCTGTTGGCTGTTCACTTTCATTGTGACCAAGGAGTACGAAGACGTTTCAAAGGCGGCCACAAAGTATGGCACGTATTGGATGTTCTGCGGTGTGAGCGCTCTATCCATTCTCTTCGCCCTTTATTTGCCCGAAACGAAGGGAAAGACCGTCGAAGAGATACAAAGAATACTTTATCCCAAAGTTTATAAAAATAGTGATAATTCTAATCAAATATCTGCTGAAAAACAGTTCCCAAGAAGTGAAATATCGGTTCTTTAGTTATTACTTTAATTTTATTAAAACACAGATTTATTTCTATACAAACTTCCCATGGTCAATAAACATTTCTATAGCATTAATTTTAAATTAATGAATTTATCTAGGCCTGTTAGAAATAATTTGGATTCTTGGTCTTTGAATATTAATTTCAATCGTTGAGATGTTGACAATTCTTTTTATCTTGTTCCAATAGACATTTCTTCTGTTATAAATATTAGTGATCATGGTAAAACAGTCATCGAATATGTCGATAACGGAGAGTCCTAACCACAAGCCTAACAGTCCTCCGAAATCACAGACAAATGAAATGAATGTCTTTTGTGGCAAATATTTGATCAAAATATCAGGTAAATGATTGTGAGCCACTTGAGCTTGGTCAATTTGACCAAGGGAATCAAATTGCTGCCAAGTATAGTAGCGGTTTCCACAGTTAATCCTGCAATTTTGTTCGCATTCAGATTTAACTATAAAGGCTTGGTCATTTATGCATTGATCATGATCTTCACAATGTGTCCATTGTCCATGTTTCTCGATTAATTCCATTTTGAATAGATGACCTGGCACCCAGCAATTACTAAGATTACATCTCTGCTGCATATTGTCTAGATAACAAGCAGAATTACAGTCATAACGAGTATTGTAACTTGCAACTTTTGAATCTAAATGCAAATCATAATCAATACAATTAGTTTCAAAGCCATGACCAAGGAGCTCTGTCCTTATTTCTGAATAGCTATAAATCTGATATTTGGAATGCTTTAGATCACTCATCTTGTCAACATCTGGTAATGTATCAGGGGAATGTAGAGAAATGGTGAATTCCATCAGATCATGAGGTATAATATTATTTGAATAGGAATGACCAAGGAATTTTATGAAAATAGAATCCAATTTCATTTTGACCTCTCTCCATTTATTATTTTGAGAACTGAAAAACGTGAAACATTTCTCATAGTCTATATAACCTTGGGAACCTGTGGATATTGAAATACTTTCAAACGGTGGTTCATCATGGACAATTTTTATTCTCTTCGAGCCATTGCTCGTAACAACATTTCCAAGAGCAGAAAATTCGAATAAATGTGGTGTTTTGTTTTTTATGCTAAACTCATCCATTAAAAACTTGATTGGCAGTCGTTGAAGCATGGTAACACCAAACTTTGTTCTTGTATAAAATTCGCCTAGCATAAACTTTATTTTATCAGCTGTTATATAACTCCTCTCTGAATTATTGAGATAAACCTGGTACAAATCTTCGTAATAAGGTCTCTGGAAAAATGTACTCCCACTGTTTTTAACACAATCAACAAACTTTTTCAAATTGAGCCAGCTCATTGTGCAAACACTGACTGCAGGGATGGCCTCATATTCCTGATTCCGTAACTCCAAAGAAACGACTGTTTTTCCGCTCAAATATTCCTCAAATATTTCAATCGTTTGATAAAATAAACCAATCACTGAAAATATGATCATGGCAATTTTTAAATAATGTCTCTTAAATATAAGCGCCATCAATGATGCAAGTTACTTTAAGATTGTTTTATAATAATAGTAATTCAATTGAGAATGGTAATTTTAATTATATTAACTGTTTGTCAAACCCTGTAAACAAATATAATGAATCTAGGTCACAATAAAATATATTAATTTTCTTTTTGTCAAAACCCTGTTAACAAATAAAATTGATCCTCATTCTAATAAGAAATTGATCTTGTTATAAAATAATTAAAGAGGATTACGACAACAAATAATACAAAAATTTACATTTCTAGAGTACGTGAAGCTAGTTCATTTTCCTATACAAA
>JAQGBD010001907.1:0-12495 GCA_034698165.1 Punctoribates punctum | reverse complement strand
GATTTGCCGCAAATCAAAGACATTTCGCGACAACAAAAAAGTCTTTTAAGAAAACTCTTCACAAAATACAAGTTTGGATCCAATTATCCCTCAGTTTGTTGTAAATCACTGGAAAGTGAAAACAAGTCAAAGAAAATACAGTTCTTATCGATATTCGGATTATATGAGAGACAAGAAAAGAGTCGAACTCTGATCCGAAGTAAAACCAAACCAGACTTGAGATCCGCCCCAAGAAACAGACCTAAACCTGTGGAACAGTCTTCTGTTGTCAATCAATTGGCTGATGAAGAATACGACGATTCAGTGATTGGAAGAGAAACACAATTATTGTCCGCAAAAGTGTTTAATAAAGTGATTCAAAAGTACTTCAAATGCAATAAAAGTGTTTTCGTTTGTCTTTTCGACTCTTGTGGTAAAGAATTCAAAAGTAAAGAGAAAATAACTCTTCATATAAGAAGACATTTGGGTATAAAACCCTTCAAATGTGAATACAGTGGATGTGATTTCAGAGCCGTTACTTCGTATCACTTGAAACGACACAATCAGTCTTTGCATCGCTTTTTCAAAGATCTCGAATGCATTGAATGCGAGACTCGTTTCGAAACCAAATTCGAGTTAAGTTATCACAAACTGAGAGACCATTCAGTCAAAGAGTTTGTTAAAGATTTCCCCTCAAAATCACTGACAGTCAGACCTCATCCTCAGACCAAAGACTGCCTTAAGTGTGATACAAGTCTGAAGAACAGACCGATTGTCTCAAAACCCGAATCAAGAGAACACACAAAAGCTTTGAATCAGAAAACCAGAAGAAAGGCTGAAAAGGATCCAAACTTTTGCAGAAGAATTAGAACCAAAGTCACCAAAACTAAAGGATCCCATTGAGAGACAAATGTGTAAAACAGACAAAAGGTTTGATCAAAATTTCAATCAAAAGTCAACTTTTTGACAACACTTGACAATTGATTCCCTTTTAAGATATTTAAATATCACAAAAGTGTCACAAATTAGACGATCGAAAAGAAGTGTATTCTCTTCGAGTTATCCCCTGTTTGTCATATTTGGCAACAATTTTATCAAAACTCAGTTTTAATTGTGATCTCATTAATCATTAGTAAATCCAAAGAATTCAACTCAGGTTTTAAATGATTCCTATTTATTGGAAGCTATCGATAAAGCCATTTAGAATGACCTTGATCAATGAGCATTTTGCTGACAGTTCTTCCAGTTTTGTATTCAATTCTCTTTTCTGTCAGAAATAAATGTAATTCAATATATTTTTTAAATAAATGCAATTATTTGCCAAAACTTTTGCCACATTTTTCAAAGTTTTCAAATAAAAGTCTTGTTTTTTACGAATAATTTCCAAAAAGTTTCTGATCTTTGAATTGAAAAATCAATTGAAAAATAAAACAATGGGTTCCGTAATGACCTCTACTCTACGCAAAACACATTTCGTCACTGTTTTGAATAGAGATCAGAGAACACGTGCTCTTCAAATGTCATTAAATGATCCGCAAAAATGAGTGACAAAAGTGAAGATATTTTAATGGTTTTGAGGAAAAGCGGATCAATTAATGAGAAAACAATCGATTCTCTAATTAGAAACGGATTCGATTCAAACCCAACGTTAAGGGCTTTGGATTTCGACTCAGATTTGCCGCAAATCGAAGACATTTCGCGACAACAAAAAAGTCATTTAAGAAAACTCTTAACAAAATATAAGTTTGGTTCCAATTGTCGTAATTCCAGAGACTTTTCTGAAGACAGTGAGTTAAGTGAACAATCAAACCAAGATTTTTGTAATCAGAAATCAAAGAAAACTAAGAAATCGTTTTCCAATGAATTTAATGAACGACTGGAAGAGAGTGAAACTCAAACTCGAGTCACAAATAAAGTCAATCGAGAGATCAGTTGTAAAGACTGTTGTAAGGCAGCTGTCGGACAGACTTTCAATTATATCTCAGATTCAGATGAAAGCCACGATTCTGAAGAGTCGGACAGAGAAGGACTTTATTTATCCCAAAGTGAGACTCAATTGTCAAAAGAGTCGACAAATGAAGAATCGGTTTCGGATGTGATTCAAAAGTATATAAAACACGAGAAACGCAGGAAAAAGGCGTTCACTTGTCTTCACGACAATTGTGACAAAAGATTCTCCAAATTATATAAAATAAAAAATCACATCCGAAGGCATTTGGCATTAAAACGGTTTAACTGTGAATACATTGGATGCGATTACACTTCTGTGACCTCATGGGAGATAACTCAACACAACACTCGTGTCCATAGTTTCAAAGATAAGCTGAAGTGTAAAAAATGCAAAAACACTTTCGACACAAAGTTTGAGTTAAAGTCACATAAATTAAGGGATCACTCGATTGGAAGTCACTTCAAGTGCCAAAAATGCGGAAAAAGTTTCTGTCGAAACGGTTATCTCAAAATCCATGTGAAGAAACATTTTGAGGAAAAACCGGTAAAATCCCAACTGAATCAGAATCAAGACATCCGTTCAGTTCGTCGATTATTCAGAGATTCAAAGACTAAACAAAAGAGTGAAACGAAATCCTCAGACTTTTTCCAAGAAATAAGTGAATCCGACGAAGAGTTGGTTAACAAGTATTGCCAACCAATCAGTGGTGGACTCAAATGAAGTGCAAAGAATGCGGAACTCCTTTCAGTACTAAATTTGAATTAAATTCACATAAAATGAATTCTCGCTCAAAGTCTAACAATATATGAAATCTATACAAATGTTTGCCTAAAAATGAATTTAATTTCTTTAATATTTAACATCGATTTATATATAGTGTTATATTAATTCTCTAATTTGGGTTAATCTTGAGGTCGTTCCCAATCCTCTCCTTATTCTAAATCATGTCTTGTGCTGACCTCTGCTCACAATATATGTAAAACATTTCGGCATTTCTTTCAAAATAAAAACATGTCTTTTATTTACACATTTTTTAATTTTGTTTAAATTTTATTCTCTTTTGATTTAGTTTTTAAAATGAGTGACAAAAGTGAAAACATTTTATTGGTTTTGCGAAAAAGCGGATCAATTAGTGAGAAAACAATCGATTCTTTGGTTAGAAACGGATTCGATTCAAACCAAACGTTGAGTGCTTTGGATTTGAACTCAGATTTGCCGCAAATCAAAGACATTTCGCGACAACAAAAACAGTCTCTGAAACGAGTCTTCACTCAAATCAGAACCAAAAAGAGTGATCCAAATAAAGACAAAAACACTTTATCGAAGTCAAAGACCTTGGATTCAAATTTATTGGAAATAAGACAAAATGGAAATCAGATGGAAATTAGTTCCGACTCCGACTTTGTTTTCACCGAATTAGACAATCAGAGGATAAACAAAGAATTCAAAGAAGTGATCAATAGTTTGGACGAAGATTTTCCTCTTTTGAGACAATTGTTTATTAAGGAAATGAAAGCAAAGGAAATGCGAGAAAATAAACTCAAAGAAGAGATCAAAGAATTGGAAGAAAGACTTGAATTCAACAAAAAGAGTCTGAAGAGTGAAATCAATTTGAATATCAATCAAATAAAAGACATTAAATACTCTTTGAATAAGAAGTTCGAAGAAATGAGACTTAAAAACATTGAAAAACAATTGAAAATCAAATCAAAGGTTCAGAAAGTAATGACAATCACTGAAAATCATTCAACGGTTGACACCAATGAAGATCTTATCGAGAAATATATTGAGAAGACATCCAAAGGATATAATTGTCTTCACAATAATTGTGGAAAAACTATGAATCAATTGTCTCATCTGAAGCAACACATCCGAAGACATTTAGGATTAAAACGTTTTAAGTGTCAGTTCATTGGCTGTGATCACAGAACTGTTTCCTCGAGTGATCTCAGAAGACATTCTGAAAGACATAAAAAGTTGAGTTATAAGCCAAGTGTTGACTCGAATCTAATCATAACTGAAAACAGTGAAAAACAATTAAAAATCCAATCAAAGGCTCTGAAAGTAAAGACATTGACTGAAAACCATTCGCCTATTGATCCGAATGAAGATCTTATTGACAAATATATTGAGAAGACATCAAAAGGATATAAATGTCTTTACAATAATTGTGGCAAAACTACAAACAAATATGATTTGAAGCGACACATCCGAAGACATTTAGGTTTAAAACGTTTTAAGTGTCAGTTCTTTGGATGTGATTACAGAACTGTTTCCTCGAGTGATCTTAGAAGACATTCTGAAAGACATGAGAAGTCAAGTATTGACTCGAATCTAATCATAACTAAAAACATTGAAAAACAATTACAAATCACATCAGAGGCTCACAAAGTGATTCAGTTCTCTGACAATCATTCGACTATTGATCCGAATGAAGATCTTATCGATAAATATATTGAGAAGACATCCAAAGGATATAAATGTGTTCACAATAATTGTGGCAAAACTACTAACAAATTGTATGATTTGAAGCGACACATCCGAAGACATTTGGGATTACAACAGTTTAAGTGTCAGTACAGTCGATGTGATTATAGGACTTCCTTTCCGAGTGATCTTCGCAGACATTTTAATAGACATAAACAAAGCGATGACTCGACTCTAACCACAACTAAAAGCACAAAATCAGACAAAAATATTGAAAACAAAGCGAAGACTAATAGTTCTCAAATCAGAAATAAAGCGTCGAATAAATGCAAAGAAGAATTCAAATGTGTTTACAGTGAATGTGGTTTCAAATCAATCTATTCGTCAAACTTTTATCGACATCTCCTTAAAGTCCATCGAAAGAGTGACCAAAATATGATACAAACGAATAGCAAAGAGAATATCACTGAATCTGATTCGACAACTTCTGGATATGGGACCAATTCGAGCCAAGTTCTGTCCCCAAACTCTTCCAACCAATTCAAGTGTGAATACAATGGCTGTGACTTTATTTGTGGCGTTCGTTACGAATGGAATCTTCATATTCTTGGTTCTCATCATTTTTTGAGTCAATAGATTTAAATCAGAAATAAAGTCTCGAATTGATGTCAAACCAAAGACTCGTTAATTATAAATGAATTTATTGTTTAAATTAATACTCTTTTCATCACTTTTTATGAAACACTTTCTATTATTTTGAATAAAATAGTTTTCATTCGTTATTGAGTTCTGTCTATAATCTAGAGATCATTCCCAATATAAGCCGAAGCCTCCAATCATGATAAGTAAGAGACCAATAGTGACCACCAAATCGCTAATAATATTCCAATAAAACCCATTGTGACAAAACCAAAGACTTTCCATTTACTTGAAATTAAATATACTTAACTCAGTTATAATAAATCCAAAACTTTTGATTATTCACCACATTTGGGAAAATCGAGCAAAAGTTCAGATAATTGAATTGTTGCCAGTCAATTGTCAAATCCAAATTGAACCTGAGCAATTTAGTGTTTGATAAATAATAATTGTTTTTAAAATATAAGTCGTTTCAAATTTTCTCAATTTATTTATTCCAAAAATATTTTCAACTCAACTGAATAGAATGCGGCGATAATTGGTTGAAAACTGTTCCGAATCATTTACAAATCATTTACTATTCTGTTCAGTCTTTACAATACTAAACAAGTGAGTCAAAAGAGTTAACAAAGATCAACATTAAATGAATTATTAGTTTCAAGATCATTCTTCAATATTCTGCGCCTAAAATATATAAATAATATAAATATTGTTTAAAATAAATTTTTGTAGACTTGTAAAAAATAAAGTAAAAGAAATTTCAGCAAGATGGCTTGAAATTTTTGGAAATCAAATAGGATGTGATCATGACAAGGAAGGTGCCCAACACAATTCCTGAAATGGTTCCGCCAACAATCAGTTTCTTCTTAGTAAAGAGCCTTCTATTCATCTCATCCTTCAAATAGTCGGGTAATTCGCCCGTCTTTTCAAAATAAAGTGTAAATTATATTATTTGTTGATCTGATTGAGTGAAATACCTCTTCCAACCAAAGAAGTGGTATTACGTAATCTTTTCCCGCTTTCGTTGCATTTAATTGTCTGAAAAACAAATTATATAAAAGGATATGAATTTAATGTTTGAATTAAAACTCACGGAATAGTATCTGAATTACTGATTCGAATACTGATTTGTATTCTTTTCATTGCCTTCAAAGTAATTCCTGTCATCTGAAAGATTATTGAGAAATGAGTTGAACTAAGTTTTTAACACAAATACCGGCTCTATATCCAGATAAGTGCCGTAGTTCTTCGTGTTCAACGGCTTTGGAGGAACCAGACGAATGTCATCGCGGAAATGGTCGTCTCCATTGAGAAAATAAGGAGTGGATACCATAACTGGAGCTCCTCTGCTCACTTCAAGGCAGTGCGATATAATCAGTCCTCCATTGCTATTACATTGCGTGAGATTATCGTTAAGACAATAACACGAATTGGGTTTATATATGAGCGGACTTTTGTACAGATCTTCGGGAACAACGAATCTAAGAGTTCGGATGTCTTTAAATTCTGTTGTCTTCATGTATTTGAAGAACATCGGTCTAAATCAGATGCCATTTGATAATCAATGATAACTGGGTGATAATTGGATGACTACCTGCATAACTTTGGTTCGAAGACAAATATCGTATCGCTTTTATGAACAGAAGGCTCTCTCCGAATGCCATCATTGCCGCGGAGTTCATCGCAGGAGTAGTACGGCGTTTGGTGTAAGGGCCAAATGAGTGTCTGATCTTGGTCGTCATTTCTTAGTTCACTGCAAACAAAATTCTTAATTGAATTAAATCAGGTTTGAGTCCAATTTCGACAATTCATACGTTTTGTTGTTATAACGAAAGATTTCACCGAAATTATCGGCATTTGTGTCGATGTATACACTCGTCTGATAACCCAAATCACTTCTACTCTAAAAATATATAATAAATCTGTAATTATGAGCATGCTAAAAGCGTTTACATTGAAAATTGAGAACGGCTTCAACGATATGCCACTAGTTTTTGGTACAAAAGGTTCGAGCAATTCAAAGAGCTTATAATTAATTCCATCGAAGAGGATTTGTCCGACAGTTCTTGTGGTGAACAGAGATTTCTCATTGATATCGAGTTCATCTTTGTATAACTCAAAACCCATCTTTCCTTCGGTCATAATCTCATTGAAGATAATTCCCTGAAGAATGAAAAACAGATGAAATTGATGTGAATTTCGGGTAAATTACCAGAAGTGGAAGATTAATAATCGTGAGGTTGTCTTCGTAGTGACCGACAGATAAGTCTTCTCTGAATTCATATTTTCGTCGCTCTCTATACGAAGCGATCGGTTCATTGCTTTCAGTGGTACCGAAGAGAATGTCTTCTTTAGTCCTGTGCTCCTCGAAAACATAGGGCCCTCTTTCGATCAGTTGAATGTCATCCAGGTTTGTGTAGCTCTTGCTATTGTTTAGCTCGAAAAAGTAGAACTTCATAAGGATGGGAACGGGTATTTCCTTCCACCGATCATAAGCGTCGGTTCCGTTTTTCAGCCGCAACTCCTATTTAATCAGTTTTAGAATCAATTCTCGTAAGAAATGGTTTCTATGAATTATGTAATTATGTATTATTGGCGCCAAATATAAGACAATATCAATATTCGGAATACTTTTCAATAAAGCAGACAAAGAGAGGGATATATTCTTTTAAGAATTTCTTTAGAATCAGAATCACATTCAAATGTATCAGATTTCATGTAAATGTAATTTAAAAGATATGATACCTTTCTTATCCTGTCGTCTATGATATCTGGGAGAAGAATCAAAAGAATAGTTCCCCCGATAACCAGCAGAAGACCCAGTAATCCAACTCCGATGAAACCGAAAAGTTTGCTCATTCTGTGAGTTTTGAACAAAAATTAGAAAAAAGTTTAACAAATGAGTAATTTTATTAAATATTTTTACTAGATCTTCGATTTGGTAGATTGAAGTAATTTTATCAAAACATATTTTGCAAGATAATAATAAATTATTATAATGTTATTGTGAGACCAATACAGTTAGCAATCTAACTAAAATGTTGACCTTGCAAAATGAGTTTTACTAAAATTATTTAAATAATTTAATTTTTTTCTTATTTACGTCATTTCGACAAATTTGAGATATTTTGAGATCAAATTCATAATTAATTGGTTCAAGATCAATCGAGCACTTTTGTATCAGGTCAAATATATAATAAGCTGATATTTTTGATGAATTTATGGAATTTGGTTGTTGAAGATGACCCAGCTCATTCACCACTGAAAACTTTCAAATCAAATTCATTATCAGATTATATGTGAAATATTTTGACACAAAGAATATATTATTAAATATTTGTTTAAAAAGTATTGAAAGAAAGTCCAATTTATTGAGAAAATAAATGGAATTTTTTGAATTCTAATTACATATAACACCTGTTCTTCAATCAAATCAATCAAATGATTGGAATGTCATTAAATTTGATGTTTGTTGTGGTCACCCTGGTTATCATTTCTATCATTCCTATCACTCGGGTTTCGATTTCTATTAATTCCTATTCCATTAAATTATATTAAATTCATTTTGAAATTCAAATAAATATTTACATATTTATTGAAGTTTTGAATTGAGTCTAAGAATTTGAGAAATAAATAAAAAAATATTTATTAGTCTAAAAAACAAGTCATTAATTACACAAAAAGATAAAATATTTTACTGATTGACGTTTGAAAAATATGAAACATACCTGACTTTCTCTTTTGACCTAGAATCGAACAGTTTTTTCGATGTCCGGAAGTAAATATGAAAACCAAAACTTATATCAAACCAATTCAATACAATAGTGAAGAATGCGATTTAATTTCCATTTTATTAGAATCTATTTGAAACGAAAGACTTGTCTGAATGTATCATGTTACTTTTCAATTGTATTATCAATTAAATATAGATATGATGTAATCTTTTTTGAAAACAATATAATCTCAAAAATTGGTCGATTGATAACAAGAATCATTCATTGACTCAATTATCATAATACCGATTGATTCTAACCCTGATCAAATTGAATATCGAAAACTTAGATAACATATATACTATGTATTGTTTTTCTCTTTTTATTGAATGTTTTTAACTTTGTTTACTGAAAGCTGAAAAAGCATTTAATTTGTTTTTTATTTTCATTTAAATTCTGATTAAATGATGAAAACTGAGTGTTATTAAGATATGAGTGAATCCATTAAATGAATATTTTACTAAATTAAAACCTCATCCGAATCATTGACTTTAATCAGTGATGTGTTGGGGAGATCTTCTTCCTCAGGTCGAAATCACAGCCCTCCCCTAGCAAAGAGAATTTAACACTATGCCATTCTCTGTGCTCCCAGGGTATCCCACCTTGCCCACCCCTGATTTTAATTGCCAATTTCTATGGAAAGCCCTAATTACCAGTTTTCTAACACTTAATACGAACAGAATACACAACAAAATTTAGTAATATGACCAAGAGTAATATAATTAAAAGCATAAAGGAGATGATTAGAGAAAAGAAAAAATTGTTTGCAGAACACCTTGAACAGTTTATGACAAGACCATCGACTGATCACTGATCAGTATTTAAGTTATACTTCATATTGAGTGTAATCGAGACAACAATGCAATGAATAATGAGTTCACATTTTCTGCAAATTTTTAATTATTAGTGAATAAAACGGTTTTCAAATTTAAAAAAAAATTACCGAAATTTTTGTGAACGAAATGAATGCTGAGAACAAGTCTACGGAACCGGGAAAAGAGACGAACACTCCTAAAGAAACACCGAGTGGTACCCCCAGTTGGGGAAGCGCTGAACCACCGAAAACTGGAGCCAATGAGACGAAGACTGAAACCGGTGGACGGCAAACGGGATACGATGACAAAAAGTCTCCAAAATCGTCGACAACTGGAATCAATTCCGAGACGAAATCGGCAGAAGATGTGAACAAGAAGTACTCCAAACAGGAGAGACAAACCTTGGCTGAAATGGCAATGGGCTCAGACAAGCCTAAGAGAAAACCCAAATCGGGTCAACGGAAGCCACGGTCACGAAGTGGTAGAAAAGGTCGAAGGAAAGGCAGAAGACGCAGTTCTCGTCCAAGAAGAAAAAGAAGTGGTCGTAGGCGTAGGAGAAGTCGAAAGGGGAGCCGCAGAATGAAGAAGAATATGTGAAATAATGAGAAACATTTGACGAGTCGTTTGGGAAAAAAACAGATTCTTCTAACTTTCTTTCTCTTCATTTTTGTATTCATTGAACTCTGAAAATAAAATCCTTTTCAACTAATAACTGATCAGAAATTCAATCTTTTGTTTAATAAAAATAGTGATAATACAGTCTACTGTCTCTTCACTAATAGGTGAAGACATTTGCCATAAATCTAATGTAAATATAGTTATTTTAGACAATTTCCTGTTCAACAACTGTCGGGAGGAATACAGTAAAACAATTTAGTGGACAATGATTTAAGAAAAATTCAATTCAAATAAATAGAAAATTAAAGTTGTTTTACATTCAAATAATTATCAAATATTGTGAAAAAATTTAGACAAAAATTATGATTAGTTTTAATTTTTTACTAAATCTAAAAAAGGTTTTCATAGGACAGTGATTAACACAACAATTATTGTGGAATAAGGGGAAAAAATTAGTCAGACGTCTCTTGAATTTGGTTTTATTGAACTCTCGATTTGAATCAATTCTCGAAACTCTAATAAAAAAAAAGTAAAAATATTTAAAGAGAATTATCGTATAATTTAAAAGATATTGTTTTAGTACTCAATTGTGAGATAATATCCTTTGGAAAGCACTCGAAACAAATGATTCTAAACTAAGGATTGAAATTCCAAACCAAATGTTAATAACACCTCCGATATGGTTAAGAAATTGTACGAAAGTGAACATCGGCTCGAATACCATAATGTGGTCATATGTAAGGGGAAACCACAAATAAAATTCAAAATTATCCTTGGTTCCCCCATTTGGAAATTCATTTAACTCTTCGGTTGTGAACAAATATTGAAAACAGTTGTTTTGCTGACACTTATTCTTACAATACTTTTCACTCTGTTTTCCAAAACATTCCTTTTGGCGAAAATCCTTCAAAAAGGTCTCTTTCACCGAATTATTGGCGAATATCTCTCCCGGCCATTGATTGCATCCCTTTATGGTTAGTGAAATGAGACACTGATTTTTGCAGTCATTCTTAGACCGAAAGCCTCTCTCAGAATGGTTTATGCAATTGGTTTGATAGGGAGCGGCCAATGTCTGAATCGACTGCCTCTTGAATGTAATATCTTTGAGTGTTTTGTGTGAGAGCTGAACATTTGTGGTGGTGTAAGGTGACTTTACCACTTCTTCCGGTGAGTGTATTATTAATCTTAGAAAACTTAGTTTTGGATAATCACTTGAATTGTATCGGATCTCAAATCTTATGATAGCCGAAGAAAAATCCGTTTGAGTTAAAAGGGTTTCGGTTTTGTTTACAAATTTGATCAAAATAGTGAAGCATTTGAAACCACGGTTTATATTCGTAACGATTTGTGTATAAGTTTTGGTCGGATTCTCGAAAAGTTTATGTTTGATATAAATATCCGATTCATTAAAAGTTATTTCGTCCAAAAAATTTGCTGAAAAGTTCTCAAAACTGTTTAGAGTTTGAGTCGAATTGAAGTAATTTAGATATTTTGAGACACTTATCAAATCTTTGATTTCTTTGCAGAGAGAAAGGGCTGGTATTTCATACTCTTGGACTCTCGAAATATTTTCATTGACACTAAACGGGTAATTGAAATATACATCACATGTGTTATACAATTGACAAAAACAGCCGAAAATACTCGTCATTCGAAACAATAATTTCAGAGCTAAACAATAATTTTGTTTAAAACTATTGAATTGAATTATTGGACAACTATTTGTCTTAAATTTTCGTTTGTAATGATTAGAAACATTTGGCTCCGGATCATTTTGCGAGAAACAATTTCTTCTAATTTTCTTCTTCACTCTCGTATTCATAGTAAATATGAAAATAAAATACTTTTAAACTTTGATCAGAAACCGAATCGTTTTATAAAATTATTTAGAGAACAGAAAATGTGAATATTTGCCAAAAATGTAAACTTTTCTAATATAAAGGTTTTAAGCCGTCACTCAATTTAGTTCTGTTTTATTCCAATCAAAATCCATTTATTGAAAGTAATTTGTTCTTATTATTCAGTAATAATCGGTTTTTATTGTATTCATCAAATTATTTTAAGTAATTTACTTCAATTTATTTGTCAAAAGTGTCTTCGATTCTAATTTGCTTACTATTTGTATGACTGTGTCATCGATTTTACTTAACTTAATTCTCGTCACAATATTCTATTCAATTTGACTGATATTATTCAATCAATAATAAATATATTCTTCAAAACCCATGCGGTAAAAGTTGAGAGAGAGAGAGAGAGAGAGAGAGAGAGAGAGAGAGAGAGAGAGAGAGAGAGA